>JAAAKE020130615.1:0-14404 GCA_010014785.2 Anisolabis maritima | reverse complement strand
CAACGACAGTTATTACCAATAATTTTACCAGTCAACTTTCCATCAACAACTTCAAGTGTTGTTCGCTTCTCTGGTCTCAACAAGTTACAAAATATTCAAATCTCTTCGCACATTTTAATAGTATTTCTAATTGTGTTTATAATTTTCCTCTGATTAGTTTTTATTTTTCATTTAATTTTCAAGTTTTTTTTATTTTTATTTTTCAATTTTCATCAAATGGGTAAGTCCGCCTTTCTTCATATATATATATATTACATTTTATTATAAATAAATTTAACCTAAAAGCAAATGGAAAAATTGAAAACGTGCATTAGTTTGTTTTTTACTTTTTACACTATTTATTTATATTTTCTTTAAGATTTCAATCAATTTTTAATTAAAACTTTAAATATATGAGTAATATTTGTGTAATTATTTAAAATCTCATAAAACCGATATTATTTTTTTAATAAGATCAAATCTTATAGTTTAATTCCGGATCATAAATAAAAAAAATTGAACTGTTTTTTTCGTTACATTATTTCTCGGAAAACTAAAATTTTTTATCCCAGCCAAAATAAAGGTTTTTTCTGTTTCCAATTCAATTCCAGTTTTAAATTGTATTTTTTTAAATTTTTTCGACTTTTGAGGGCATATATAAAATTGTATTTGAATGTTTTTTTTATTTATATTAATAATTTATATTGTTTTTTTTTTTTTTTTTTTTCTTTTATTTATTCTTTATTTATCTAATAAAATTAAAATAAAAGATCTAGTAAAAATAATAATTCAAAAACAAATGATAATATAAGACTTTGCCGACCTGTTTTATTTCCATTAACATATTACTTCACATGTTTTGAAATTAATTATTCATTCCTATTTCGTCTCTTGATGCAGGACAAATCTAAAGCTATCTATATGTCGTCTTGAGTAGACAATATATATATATTAATATATGAAGGAGACTTGAAAAGTATCTCAATTTCGAAATAAAATTTTTTTTTTAAATTTCACTTTATTTTTTACATAATTTCCTTTTGGATTGGGCTTAAACAAGTCTAAACATCCCATAAGATTTGATCTAGATATGCTTATTTGAGAAAAATAAAATTTAATTAATACACATCCAAAAATAATTTTATTTATTACTAATATTTCTGGATATGCTACTAGGCAAAACGAGAAGGATAGTCAATTTCTCGAAATTTTAATTAAGTACACCTATAGAAACTTCAAAATTTACTTATGAGTATTTGTGAGTGAATTAAGGGACCCCGGTGAGATGAGTCTGATGGTTTGGTGCGGGAAGGACACCGATACACCTGATAGGCATAAGATCCTATGGGCCAGAAAATCACTTGATCCACCAGCAAAATAACTGTATATACAATAACAATAACTAATCAAGCCCGACTATTAAATATTAATGTCTGTCTTAAAAACTATTTTACTTAGCAAAAATTTATATTATACTTAAATAAAGTATTTCAATTCCAAAGTTTGAATTTCTAAAGACATTCAGTGATTGTTTCATTCCAATTCGTCTCTGAAAGCACCAAAATTATTCGTTTAAGACAGAAACTTTAAGCGAATATTTGGAAAAAAAATAACATGAACAAGACAATGACATAGGGAATACACAGAGGAACAAAATTCAGATCACGAAGTTACATTTGACCAATAAGAAATTAAAAAAGAAGACTGAAAGAAAATAAAACATGAAAAAAGCCTAATATAAAATCAATGTTTTTCAGGATTTCCACCAAGAGGAGGAGGAGGAGGAGGAGGTCGTGGTGGAGGACGAGGTGGTTTCGGAGGCCGTGGAGGCGGTGGCCGTGGTGGAGGTCGTGGAGGTGGCTTTAAGAGTCCTGGAGGCCGAGGTGGTGGCTTTAAAAGTCCTGGAGGAAGAGGAGGAGGAGGAGGACGTGGTGGCGGTCGAGGTGGACGAGGAGGAAGAGGTACTTGAAAAGATCCATTTATTTCCTTTTTAGTACATATTTATTTATTTATTTCTTGTTTTTTCAGGAGGAAGTGGATTCAAAGGAGGCAAAAATGTCATTGTAGAGCCCCATCGGCATGAAGGAGTTTACATTGCCCGAGGAAAAGATGATGCTTTACTCACTCGAAATATGGTCCCAGGCGAAGCCGTTTATGGAGAGAAACGAATTACAGTTGAGGTAGAGAAAGAAATTATAATCTTAATTAAGAAGGCTTCTTCCTTTTGTAACCAGGCATCTCTCTTTGTAATTGTTAATTTAGAGGGGTTTGACACCCTGTCAAACTCAAATGAAAAGATGGCAAAAAATTTGACTTCTAAAATTTCTTCACTAATTCATATCACAAGAAGTGAATTATTGAATACTTAAGAAGAAAAATTTTAAAAATATGCAGCCTTTTTATTAAAATATTTTTATATGTTTATCGTTTTCCTTAACAAGCATTACAATCGAACTTTTTGTCAGCAAGATTTTTAAATGATTGTACGCTTAAAAAGACCTGATGAAGAGAGAATCGCCATCGATACGTCCTCATTCAAGAGTAAAGAAAATTATTTTAATACAAAGGCTGCATTTTTTCTATAAAATCCTTACAAAAAAACTTCAGCCTAATCAATATTCGATTTGTAAATTTCTAACAATAATCGTCTTCTTTTTAAAACAGTCCATAACTCAACTTTAACTAAGTAAATAATTCCGTATTTAAAACCAGGGGCTCAATGCCCAATATTAAAATTTTTCTCACATACTTTCAAAAAAGTTTGCCGTCACTGTTCTACAGGAAGTTGTATGTTTCAACTCCGACTGTTGACCGAAATTCTTCAAGACTTGTTTTTGATTTATATAAAAAGAATAGCAACTTTGTACATTTTTTGGAAATGAAAATAGTTTTTGGATGAAAATTATTAAATATCAGCTTTCCATTGCAAGAATTAGATGCTCATTTTAGGTTCTCTAACAAGAAGGGCAAACTCGCAGCGACTCTTATAGAGTGTCATACATATTCGTTTTTTAGCTTTCCTTATCAAGCCGTCTCGAAATTTTCTTTGATTTTGGGCTCCCTTATATATTTTTCTCGACCTCGTCCAATGAACGACTGAACCTCCCCCAAAGCTTAAAAATAGCAAAATCAACAAGAAATTCCAATAAAAAAAATTACAAAAATAAAAATTTTAAAAACTATCTCTAAACACAACCCCTGCCCCCCACTTAATTGTTGAAAAAATCTTTAAAGGCATACTGAAGATATTAATGTATGTAAAATGGCCAGCGTTTGATACAATCACTTCATCCATTTATAAATTCACAATAAACTAACTGTAAATGAAATAATCAAAAAAAAAATCTATACAATATTATAATCCGGAAATGTTTGTGATGGCAGGCTCCTGATTGCCTACTGAGTGCCGGTCGCGTCATAATGATAGGCTGCTAGCAGAGTTTGCCATTTATTTCTAAAAGTGATGAGGAAAAATATAATGGGATATATACTTGTATATATATTTTTAGGCGCAGGAAGGCCAACGGTCAACAATTATAAATAAATACTCTTCCCATTGATTTCTCCAACTAATTTTGAAAATATTTAAACGACTAGCGAGAGTCCAAATGAAGTTGAGCTTTCAACTTTAGGTAGAGATTCGGGTACACAAAGTGAAACAATTGCTTAATTTGCGCACAAGAAAGAGAGGGGAAAAGTTTTTCATATATCTATTAACTTTCTAGGGTGAGGAGAAAATCGAGTATCGAGTCTGGAATCCGTTTCGTTCAAAATTAGCTGCCGCCATCTTGGGAGGAGTTGATTATATTTATATGCCACCTGGAAGTAAAGTTTTATACCTGGGAGCTGCCTCAGGAACAACAGTGTCCCATGTCTCTGACATCGTTGGACCTGTAAGTATTCATATTTATTTTTTATTTCTAGATAGAATTTATTTTTTTGCAATATTTTATTATTATTATTATTATTATTATTTTAGGAGGGATTAGTTTACGCAGTAGAATTTTCACCACGTTCAGGCAGAGACCTTTTGAATATGGCTCAGAAAAGAACGAATGTGGTTCCAATCATTGAGGACGCTCGTCATCCTCATAAATATAGAATGCTTGTAGGCATGGTGGATACTATATTTTCGGATGTAGCTCAGCCTGACCAAGCTCGTATTGTTGCCCTGAATGCGTCCTACTTCCTTAAAAATGGTGGTCATTACGTCATCTCTATTAAGGTTTATATTTGCCCTCTGATGGGCTTTATTTTTTATTCCTATTAAATTTATATTTATTCTGATCAATAATTATTTCTTTTCTTTTTAGGCATCGTGTATAGATAGCACAGCAGCCCCAGAGGCAGTGTTCGCCGCGGAAGTTAAAAAATTGCAAGCGGACAAATTAAAGCCTCAAGAACAGTTGACCCTTGAACCGTATGAGCGTGATCATGCCGTTGTGATCGGAGTTTATAGGCCACCTTCCAAAAAGGCATAACACTCAAAGCCTTTTACTCCTAATATTTAAATATATTCTTGTATATAAATGGCATTCTTATAATATTGGTCTATGGCGTAAGAATTAGCGATCTTGGAGGCAGAATCTTTCTTCTCATAGACTTCACTGATTTCGCCCTCCTCTCTCTCTCTCTCTCTTTCATTTGAATACTTCATTCATTTTCATCAAATAAATTTATTTAATGTATTATTACTTAATTCTTATTTATTTCAATTATCATTTAATTAATTGATTTAAAAGGACGGATAGGCAAATTATCGCTATATAGATTTGTACACGAACATTTAAGCCCGATTCAACCTTAGGGATCATCATATCTACACTGTATTTAAATAGGATTTGTTCATATATCCAAATCGTCATCATCACGTCAAATGAGGATTTTTTGGAAATAATGTTTTGGTGTGACGATGAAATTTTGAATATATGAATAAGCTAATTTAAATGCCGCCGTCATATTTTTATCATTTCAATTTTGTTTTCTGTTCTTGTTGATGATGAAAAGTTATCTTATCACCTCTCCCTTAAATGGAAAGGGGAATTTGATACAAAAAATCACCCCGGTATTAACTTGACTGTTTTTAGCCACCTTTGAAAGTGAAAGTAAAAAGAAAATAATCAAGTAAAGGGCGTTGAGAGAAATATTTCCGTTCCTGAATTGGTAGACGTGGCGGTGGGGTACCATCATTATGAATCGCAGAGGAAATGAGCTTTTGACACCTGGAAAGTGGTCAAAAGAGCCTTTTGATCTATTCTCGCCATAGATTATTTAAATTCCTAAGAATTTGATAATACAATAGACTATTTATTATAATATTTAATAAATTTTATTAAATATTTTTATAAAATTATTTTTTCTTTCATATATAAATGTACATGTGCTTTCTAATAATAAAACTAAATTTTACTTAATGATTGTTCATTTTATAGAAATCAACTCCCAAACCGAAGCCCTAAGAACAAGAAGGCATTTAAACCTGGGCGTTGCAAATTTGTTGGTAATTTTACGCTGACACCTGGCTCATTTCTTCAGAAATGAAGAGGACAATTTGTTATTCTGTTGTTGCTCAACTCATTTTAGGACAATTCCTGACTTGCCCTGAAGGCTTTTTTTGAAGATTTGCTCATCATCGACTGGAAATTTTACAAGAAAATTAGGTGCTTGGCTATTTGATAAATATATATAAAAGTAAAAAAAAACAAAACAATGTCAGTCTGTCTGTATAGGCTCTGAAACCACTGGATGGTTTTTCAAGAGATTTTGGGTAAATTTAAGAATATGTCAATTTTCTTTTTATTTTGATAGATAACTTTTTCAGGGCCGGCGGATCTGGCCGGAAAGAACAGCCACCGAGATCATTTTCAATAAGCAAGGCCAAGCACAGCTGAACCTCGGATCGGTGGCCTCCGAGAAAAGAGTGCTGGAAGCCATCAATATACGTTTTTCTCATTAAATATATGTATATTTAAAAATCAAGCATGCCTCGCAACCGAAATTGACTAAAAATTGAATTTAAAAAAAAAAAAAAAAAACTTTCGGACTTTTTCTTCTTCCATTCTTTTTATTAGCTTCAAAAAGTTGTCGGAAAGCCAAATTGGCCTAGTAATCTGTAAAAATGACGTAGATATGGAAGAAATATTACTTTTTCGGGTTTTTTCTATCTCCCTTGTATTTATCAGCCAAAAAACCTGTGCAAAGTAATTTTGGTTGAGATTACTACGATAATAAATAAAATATAGTAAGAAAATGATTGACAAGTCTGTTTATTTATCCTCAATTAAATATTAACATTATTGAAACTGTGTGCAGATGTATTAATAGGCCATGGCATTATGATGTGGGTTGGCAAATAAATATTTATAAAGGTCAAATCAAAAAAAAAATCAGCAAAAGTTATCTATTCGCAGGTGATTAATGTCGGGTATTTCGGAGGTTATATTTTATTAGAGTGAATTATATTAATTTTTAAAATTGACAATTGTCTTTGCTTACCTCACCCTAATAATGCCACATATATAGTTAGTTGTTCATTTGGTCATTGAAGGAAAAGAAAAAATTTTGTCTTATAATAATATACTGCAACAATGTCTGCCTGTCTCAAGTGCATGTAATGAAGTAATGCACCTGCTTGGTAGACTCATTACATGCACTTAAGAGAGGAGGACTTGCTAGCGATCTCTAACTGGGAGTTGGTACTTAGCGATCCGATCTCTAGCAGCACTTTGCATTTCAACTTTCTCTTTTTCCCCAGGTAATCTTACCTTCTTGACTTATGAAGCCTAGCACTGTCTTAATCAAATGGAATGTTCGGTCTAATAAATACGATGACCTTGTAGAAGAAGCTGAACTAATTCAAGCCAACTCTGAATATGGAAGCCTATGTCGTTGCGACCCCCCCCCCCCCTCGGAGTGTGATATGGTTCCTCCTATTATGATCAACCTGAGGAGGTTTCTATAGAACTGGATATTTCGCCTCAAGATATTCCTCTTCTGAGGAATGAGAATCACTTTAGTCCCTCGCCTCAACGAACATAATGACAACCCATTAAACCCATCTCCTGAACTTTATCCTTCATCCCGGAGCGGGAACACAAGAGACCCGCTTATATATATTCATATAAATGTTAAGTAAGAATGTGATGATAGCTACAATTTTATTAAGGTTGAAATTAGCAACAAATTATAACAACGGTCATTATTTTGTTTTAACAATGTAATCATTAAATATTCATATAACGTTTTTGTTTTATATTGGCTACCAATTAATTTAAATAAATAAGGACGGAGTCTAAATGGTTTCAGCGACTTAAAAACTAATCTTAATCTTAATCCTCCCGAGGTAAAGAATATCAAATATTGTCAATATTGATAAGCCTAAGAAGTGTGGTCACAGGCAGTCCGATGAAAATTTATTTAAATAAAATTGGATATCAATTGATGTAAATAAATATTTATCGTAATTATAATAAATATGTGTATCCTTTAATGGCCTCAGATGCCAAAAAAAGCCTAATCATTAGGTAGAGCTTTAGTGAACTTTATCATTCTACTAATACATCTCTTACATCTTTTCACTCAACCTGGTTGGTTATTTCTATGAACTTTTAAAACTAAAACGCTCTGAAGGCATTAAATAGGAGGATCCCATTATATTTGATTATAATATTTTTATTTAATTTTTGAAAAAGGAATAGGGCCTTACACCATAAAACCCAAGCGAATAAATTTTTGTTTTAAGTCTTCGGCATCTTAAACTATAGAGACTTTTAAAAGAAACGTATATATATTTATTACGATACATTTTATCCAGGGATATTTATTTGCATCAATTGGTATCCATTGAGCGAATAAATTATCAATGCAAGAGTCAATGGACAATTAATTTAAGAATAACGAATATAATTAATTAATTATCAACAATGACCACAAATCTAATATATAATGGATTCACTATTCTAATCTTGCAACACAGAGATGAAGATATTCACATTTTTATTTTTGTTGAAGAATTTAAAAAAATAAACCGATACAATATAATATTAAATTCTTCATCAGAAAGTAAAATATCATCGTTTTAATCTTTTGAACTATCTTTTATGATGAGTTCTAAAATATCTTGATCAGGTTTGGAAATTTTGATTTTTATAGATAGGACATAACGCTTCATCAGGATAATGCAACTCCTATGGGAGACGGAAGGTTTTGTGGTAGCTATACCAGATTATATATATTTAAATAATGGAAATATTATTTATTTTGAATTATTTTTTATTATTTAAATTATAAATATATATACAGTTATAAAAAACAATTATTGTAAAAATGTTGGCGAACTTGGAATCACAGAATTGTAAAATGAAGAGGAAGCGAAACTTCGTTGAATGGCAAGAAGAATGAAGGGGAGGTTTATCATCGGCCCCTAGCCTGACTCTGACTTTGGCTTTGACTTTGTGTCAAACCTCCAATGGATTGCGATTGTGATTGTGATTGCGATTGTGTGAGACACCCGAATCCTCGACATGACGAACTTGAACTTGATGAGCTGCTGCTGTTACTCCAAGAGCCGCCGTGATTGGATCCAGATGACGCTGACGATTCACTCTGTGAGGAGCTGCCGCCTCCACCACCATTGCTGAAACTTTTGGATCCGGAGGATGATTCACTTCCAAATCCGCCGGGGAAACCGAAAGGAGGAGGAGGAGCAAATCTGCCACCGTGATGGGTCGAAACGCTGTCAGGTGGACCGAAACCGCATCTCCGACCACGGCAACCTCCCAATTGACTGGCTTTGCTCTCGGAGCGGCTCGAAGAGAATGAACCTGCCGGTCCCAACGCATCAGGGAACACAACGCCTTCAAAAGCCGATGGACGTAATTCACCTGAAAGTTACGAAACCAATGGGAAAAACATTCTAACGGAATAAAACAAATGACTAACTAGGCATGAATGGCTCTCTCTCTCTAATTTAAAGAAGATATAATCAAGGTATTTAAATAATAAGAATGATTTCTTATAAAAGTTGAGAGACGTGAGAGCAGAGCAAATCCGACTTTATGGATTTTATTTACATATAACACTTTGATAGATGTTTTTTTTTTTAACAGAAAATTAAATTTTTCTTTAGATGTATGCTGTCTTCTCTCTATAATAATAATTTTCCCCCCCCCCCCTCTCTCTCTCTCTCTCTCTGACATAACATCTATTCTTCTTTTAATTTTCTATGCTAATCAAAAGATCCTTGGCGGTTTTAATTAGCATACGAATCTATTGATTTAACCTTCACTTTGATTTTTCCAAATATTTAGATATCAATTTCAAAAAATCTGATGTGACTAAGTGCACATCACATGTCGATTTTTTTTTTTTCTTTATGGTCGTATATCAGTTCCCGAGAGGAAAATAGTTCATTCTTTTTTTTTTTTTTAAATCTTTTCTGAGGCCATTTATAATAGATTTGAAACGATACACATTTATATTTAATCCAGGCATATTTATTTACACACCACAGAGCTAATTTCGTTCGTTCAAACATAGGAATTAAATCTCGTTTATATTTTGTTGCCATGTCAACGGGTCTTCTTATCTTTTCTTTGGGATTCTTAATATCCAAAATTGGGCGCCCTATATTATTTGATGATTAATACATTTTAAAAATCATTCTATTTATTATATATATAGTCAATTTAATCAAAATCGTTAGAGTAGTTTAAGAAAAAATTGGAAAAAAATTACATCAGTAAAGTAATAGTATTTTTTGGTCGATTTTATTCAAAAGATTAGATGCGCAAGCGAGATGCGCATCTAGCTTAAATGTAAAAGTTTAGCCTTTCGTTTTTGAGAAATCTTGTTTATATACACACAGAGACAGACCACTTTGTGAGATGTATTTTTTTTAGGCGCAGGGGACATAACAAATTTTTTTTAAAGTCCAAAGGAAATAAAATTTCTGAGTTTTCTCTCCCTATCATGACGTATGTTTATTATCTTATACCCAATTTTTTTTTTTTTTTCGTTTTTTTAGAGTAAGATTTGTTTGCATTTTTGGATTCCTTTTCACTTGAAATGTAAAAAAATTTTAAATTTAAATTTTTCTTGATTATAATACATTCCTCTTACTATTTTATATAATAGTGCGGGAAAATCAAAATCTTAAAATTTTTTTATGTTTAAATATTTAAGATACTCCTTTAATATTTTTTTTTTAGTCTTTTCGGCATCTGAGGCCATATAGACATTAAATGATATATATTATATATATTTACAATACAAATGATCCAGGCATATTTATTTACATTAATTGATTTAAATAAATTTTCATCGGACTGCCTAGGATACGAACCCATACCCCTTGGCTTTTAAGGTTTTCACTATTGACAATGTCAATATCTTTAACCTTTCACCCATGGGAGTGCTAATATTTTAAATATTTATAAATTCCTACGCTCAGTCTCTTAGAAAAGAGGCAAAGATCTTGATCTAAGAGACTGTGATTTGCAACCCATCCTGGCTACCCTCAGATGCCAAAAAAGATTTTAAAGAAAAAAAAATATAGTAGGAGTCTAAATTAATTATAAGCTCTGGCCTACCTGAATGGACGAGCACTAACAACACAACAACACAAGAGATCCACATGTTTGCAATTGTCTCTCGGTAGCTGGACTTTAACTGACCCAGACCTTGTTCTCGACGACTGATATACCTCGCGACTGTGACGTCGACTGATGGGGGTGACGTCAGCCAGGGAATTCTCATCAGTCTGTTGTTGACAGTGCAAACACCTGAGTAGGGATTTCGATTCGTTCTGGGCATTGGACCGAGGAGGACAGGGGACACCCCCGTCTTCGGGCCTCGAACCCAAGAACCCAGCCCGGGGGATTCCTTTTCCTCCTCTCTTTTTGTTTGTTTTCCTATTAACTACTAAATTTTATTATGATATTTTTCCAGAATTTCTCTCCCTCTCCTTTCTCGATTGGAAATTTCAAGAGGAAAAGAGATTTTTATTGAAAAAGAATTTTCCTTATATTTTTTTCCTTCCTTGGTCCAGTTAAATCAGGAGTTCAAGAAACTTTTACAAAAAATAGATTTTTGATTCTATACATAATCAGCATGCACTAAAATTTATATAATTTTTTTAAGTTTCTCTCCCACCCTCTTCAGTCACATATGTCAGGGTTACTCCAGAAGGTAATTTTCTTGCGATTACACAGGAGAGGGGAGGGGGGAGGGGTCTCATTTGTTCTCTCAAATGGAGAAGTAATTAGATTAATAAATTAATTTTCGACTTATTTAGAGGGAAGTCTTCCGTGGCTAGGTCCAAACAAACACAAATACAATTGTAGAAATTTCATTACACAAAACAACAAACAATAAACAAAACAAATACATAAAAAATAATATAAATAAAAATGTATACCCATTAACAATGACATGTTCATATATTTCCATCGAAAGAAAAAGATAAGAACTTTTTTTTTGTTTGTCTTTTTTTTGGCATCGGAGACCATTTAGACTCAGCCCATATTTATTTATACCAATTGGTAGTCAATATAATATAAAAAAATTTTTGTTGCTCAGGGCGGGAAGCGAACCACTGACCTTTGGTATGTGAGGCGAGACCTCTACCTCTGCATCAAGGGACAGGGGCAGATAAAAACATAATTAAAAATTGTGGGCCCATCCCGTGGCTGAGAGGTTAAAGATACTGACATTGTCAATATTGATAACCTTCAAAGCCAAGTGTGGGTTCGGATCCCAGCCAGTCCGATGAAAATTTATTTAAAACAAATTGGATACCAATTAATATAAATAAATTAGTATCGTAAAAAAATATAGTTATATATCGTTTAATGTTTATATGGCCTCAGATGCCGAAAAGACAAAAAAAAAAAATACTATAATACAATAATACGTGACCAGGCGTAAACGACCCATTAGTCATCCTGACATTCGTCTTAAGCTGTTGCTAATCTCTGCGTTTGAGAACTAAATAAAATTTTTTTCACTCAACTCTAGTTGAGTTGACAAAATTTATAATCAATTTAATCATCATAGGGGGCAGAGGACATAATGACAGAAAAACTATTCCACAAACCAGATCCTACCTATATTTTTCAAGAATCTTGGCTTATGAATTTTCTTCCTATGATCTACCCTATCTAAAAAATTTGGCTCCTGAAACCTTAACTCCAAAGTTTTCGTCCCCTTCCTTTTAAATTATTTATTTACTTCATAATTGCATTTCAATTTTATATTAATTATTTAATATTTATGCATTGCGTTATTTTTCGAATATTTTTTTAGATTTTCCCACACTTTTTTTTTTTGTCTTTTTGGCATCTGAGGCCATATAGACATTAAACGATTATAATAATTATATTTCTACGATACTAATTATCCAGACATGTTTATTTAAATCAATTGGTATCCAATTTGATTTAAATAAATTTTTCTCGGATTGTCCATACCCCTTGGCTTTGAAGGTTATCAATATTGACAATGTAGAACTTTTTTTAACCTCTCGGCCACTGGGGGGGAGGGGGGGGGGGGTTCCCACACTTCAAAATTGTTAAATTTGTAAATTCAAAATTATAAATATCCTATTCTTTGGTGCAGAGCTAGAGGTATGGCTTCATGTACCAAAGGTCAGTGCTTCCCGTCTTGAGCGAGAAAAATTTATTTAAATTATATATTGCCTACCAATTAATTTTAATAAATAAGGATAGAGTCTAAATGGCCTCCGATCCCAAAAAAAGACTTAAAAAAAAAAAATAAATTTTCTATAGTTTTGGACATTTTTTGATCTTATTTCATAAAATTTTCCAAGTTTAGCTAATAAAAAAAAAAATAAAAAGGAAAAATATATCAGGAATATACTGGTAATGATTAATTATGTTATTTTGAAAGTTAAACTCTTTATGTTACAGATTTCTTTTATACAAAATAAAAGACTAATGTTATGGTGTCAAGTGATTTATTTCTTTGAGAGAGGAATGGGTTACAGTTAATAAAGCTGGAAAAACATGATGGGTGTTATCATCTGAGATAAGATCGGTCGATGTCCCGGGTGTATCTGCCTCTAAGTGATCGGTGAGGCAATGGCGGCATCTCGCCCATGCGTCCCATCGTGACCGGGTAATGGTACGGCTGGTCGTAAGTCACGTATGTCGGTGGATATTTCAGGTACATCCTAGAAACATTACAACATCATCCATCATTTAATTGTTCTTCGAAAAAACATGAAAAAATCTGATGTGACTAACCGCACATCTCTCTACTTAATTAAGAGAAAGTAATGACACCAGACATGATTTTTATTTTCAGATACTAGATCAAAGATCCAAAATAATAATGAAAAAATTTAATTAGCAATTGAATCTTGTCCCTTAACTGATTGATAAATGACTGAATTTTTGCTTCCCGATAAAATTTATTTCAATCCTATTGGCTACCAAGAGGTTTGAATAAATATGAAAAACTAGAATCGTAAATCTTATATATACAATTTATCGTAGATATTAATATCTAATGGCCTCAAATGCCGAAAAGACAAAAAAAAGTAAAAGTAAAAAGTCCTTCGAAATACTCCCCCCCCCCCTGACTCCAGCTATATATAGCCATTGTCAAATGTTGCCTTAGTGAATTTTATATCCGGCCCTGTTCTTTAGAGTTAGTAGTGGTAGGTCTCTCCTTCTCAACGATAAAATGCAACATCCTACGAATTCATATCGCTTATGCCTAAATGGTCCTTATTGCAAAAAAAAAAAAAAAAAAAATCAGAAATATAAATACAACTTTTTCATTGATTTATTTATGTTTGTATACAAATACAAATAAAGGAAATATAATTTATTTATAGATATTAAATTATATAATTGTACTAAAATAATAATAGTATAATCTTTATATAATTAGTATGATCCATGGCTGGGCGGTCACGGACAAAACGTTCGAAAATGAATGAAAAAAAAAAACCCAAATGATTGAGTGATCTAATAAATAATGATTGAGATCATTGAGTGTTTTCCTAATTAAATAAATGGGGAGGACTCGGGATCCCCTGGATCTTTTTTTTTTCCTTCCATATCAGCTAAAATGTGCAAAAATGCCTCAAGGGGGGATATGAAAAATATGATAAGAGACATACATTACTTGGCATTTGTGATAATGGGTTCTTTGATTTAGAGATTTAAGTAACGTTACCAACTGTTTTTTTTTTTTTTTTGTACAAAAGGAGTATGTAGGTCGGGTGGGGGGAGAAGTTGCGGAAAAAAATTGAGTCGCCTCCATTGGCGTACCTAGAACTTCTGCCGCCCGGGGGGCGGTCTTCAATTTGCCGCCCTTTCTTTTGGTTTAAATAAATTAATAAACATAAATATATAATTGTAATTGAGACAAACTATAGGTGGGGATTGGATGCCATATT
>JAAAKE020130604.1:0-14406 GCA_010014785.2 Anisolabis maritima | reverse complement strand
ACTCCAGTTGTTACATTACCACCAGCCCCTGTAAATATACAAAAAAGTGTAGTGAAACTGACTAAACCGGATAGTAGGGTTAATTTCCTATCAATAATAATTTACCCAATGTTTAAAAAATAAAAGAAGCAGCAATGATAATTTTTTTTATTTTATAGTTCTAAATTTTACCGTAATAACGATACATCTAATTAAAAAATAAACTTTTTTTTTTAAGTTTTTAAATTAAACTCTAAAAAAATTAAGAAAATGTTAATAAAAAAATTTTGATTATGTATACATCTGTCATATTTTTTTAATTAAAACAATTATAAAATCATTGATTTTTAGATATATAAATTGCATCACTCTAGCGGCAGAATGTAGAACTAAAATTTTAAATTATTTGCTGTATATATAATGGATCGCTCAGTGATTGAGATGTGTGATACAAATGGTAATTATAAATAAACCGCGAATGTTTAAAAAGATAAAATATCAATATTGAATATGTATTTTTATAATATTGATTCATTTAATAAATATACTGTCTAATTTTGAATCCGGGCCATTATTCCAACAGTATATTTATATTTTACATTTGATAAAAATAAGCATTACTAAAATAGACTAATTAAATTTACAAATTACAATTTATTAAATTCGACTCACACTAGGACGAATTGGCTTATGCAGCTAGTAATTTTATATTGTACACCAAAGGGCTCATACCTATAGTAGCAATGACACCTACAAAAAATTATGGAATAATTCAAAAGAACGTCTGTCTTCTTCCACAAAACAAAATTGGAGCAGACTATTCACGTCAAAAAACAAATTGTAACCCCTATCAACTTTTTTTTTAGTTACCAAAAAATAAATGTAGCTCCATAAACTCCAAAAGTTTGAAATTCTCCTTTTAAAGGTCTATCTAAAATTCTAGTAAAAAAATTAATTTTCTTTTTAAAGAATCGCCAATATATGAATTAAAATATTTTAAATAACATTTAAGCTTTGTCCTTTGGTGCAGAGCTAGAGGTCTGACTTCACGTAAGAAAGGTCAGCGGTTCGCTTCCCATCCTGAGGGACAAAATTTTATATTATATTGGCTACCAATTAATATAAATAAATAAGGTCGGAGTCTAAATGGCCTCAGATGCCGAAAAAGACTTTAAAAAAAATAACATTTATGATTCAAAATTATTTCCGAAACCAAAGACCAATTCGACCCTCCAATGCTCCTTAAATGCTGATGATTAGTTAATATGACACAATTAACAGATGTTTTTTGGAGAAAAGTAGTAACCTTGTAAAGATATAAAGAAAAAAATAAAGAACTAAGAAAAGGATAGAGAAAAATAGTAATCATAATATTTGCAAAAGCGAGCAAAGTCCGTTCATTAAGCGAATTAGGCAGTGGTCTAGGGCGCCATAGATAACATCAATAAAACCTAATTTTTATTTTGTTTTAACACATTTTTTAAATATTCTCAATTTTTTATAATTATATTTATTTGAAATGATGATAATATAAAATTATAACGATTTCTTTGCAAAAGGGCGCTGAACTTAAATTTGCCCTGGGTCTAGATGTTTTCTTCTGGCAGGACAATCAGAAATCTATTAATATAAATTTTTTATCCGAAGTCATTCAGAGTTTGATATTTATGACTGAACTTAACATGTTTTAATTTTAAATTAAAGAAAGATCACTGCAAAATGACCTTAAAATTCTCTTAAAATTATTCACAAAAATTTATCAATATTTATTTACTTTTATAAAAAATTTACATTAAGGATTTAGGGAGGGCCTAAAAATATCATTACTTTATAATACTAACCAATTCATTGAAACAGAATAAAATAAATAATACAATAATATCTTCTTATACTAACAAATTTAATCTCCAACAACAAAATATGGCATTTTATACAATTCATATGCAAACTCTTCTTTATAGTTTGGATCATATTCCAATCCAATATATGCTAATTCTAATTGAAAAGGTCCATCGATCTAAAAAAAAAATATATATATATATAAATATTTTGAATATGGGTTAAAAAGAAAATGTTTATTTACTTTATCTGCAGCTGTAATACCAAATCGTGAAATTTTATTTAGAGGTATTCTCTTCTGCTTGTCTTGAACGCGACCTTTAGCTGCTAAAAAAAATTTGCTAAAAGGCACCTAAAAGAAGAGTCAAATTTTTATTTATTAAAAAATTGTAAAGTAAATTATTATAAATATCCGGACCTGCTGAGAAGTTCGAGGGCCCTAGTCTGAATCCTTATGCTGTGAGAGCCACTCACCAGAGTATATACTAAGACGGGGATGCTCACAAAAAAAGTCACAAAAATTTTAAAGATGGGACATCTCAACTGTTCTAATTATTTTTGCAAATATGATACATGTATTTTAGTACCCTGCTATAATCTTTTAACGAAGCTCCAAAAACCTTCAGCCGGCCCTGCTGATGTACTCACTTTTGTGACTTGCCAATAAGGACCTCCTCTAGTATAAAGGACATAGTGGTATATATCATTCCATAAGATATCGAAATAACCTTCAGTTGCAAGATTTAAAGAATAACTTCTACCATCTCCTCGGCATTTTATTACTAAATATGTATAAGCGGTCCAATCATAATATGTATCTCTTTTAAAAGATTTCTAAAAAAAAAAATTAGAAAATTTTTAAATATAAATTTATTAGAATTTTAACTAATAATTTCCTTTTTCTCGTTTTAATTAAACATATTACATCTAGATATCCTTAAAAAAATTTTTCTAAAAAATGGTGCATTTTTTTATTAAAAATATATGATTTATTTGATAGGATTCAATATTTTCATTTTAAACTTAATATATCATTTGTGGGAGCCCAGTTTTTTGAGTGGTGTATTGTGAAGAAAGGAGGGGCGGGAATGAGCCTCTCCAAAAGCCTAAAAATTGCAAAAATTAATATCAAATTTCTAATAAAAATCACAAAAAGAAAAACCAACTCTAAAGAATATAAACAGGAAAAAAATTATTTGGGTTCCACTCCAAAATAAGTTGGACTCCTATCAAATAGAAATCAAGGGTATAAACTAAATAACTCTTGGCCTAGATATTGTAAGAACGAATAAAAGTCCAATTATTTATCTACTATGTGTGTTCTTATTCAAACATGTTGCAATTTCAGAGGTTTAATCTCGAAATGTTAGTGAAATGAAATCACAACATAAAAAATTAGTTTAGCGTAACAAATTTTAATAGAATAAATTGTTATTCTTAATATTAATTAAAATGTTTAAAAACAAACAAAACAATTTTAATAATAACTTTTAAAGTTTCTCACAAAAAAAATGGAGGAAAAATTTGTTTGAGTTTCTTTCTCTTTCGTTCCTATTCTTTATTATGCACTTAAATATTTAATTTCTCTTACCCATTACTTACTTGAGCTCTAAAAGATGTAATATTACAATATCCAGCTTTTTTAAGTCGTCCATCTTTTGGAATTTCTGTGGATATTACGCCTGAGAAAAGAGCTGTACCTCGAGACGTTGTTTCTAATTTACAATGACTAAATCCTTCATTATGATCAGAATCGCTTGTAACATTCCATCTATCAAGGGAATTATTGTTAACAAATTCCCAAACTCGATCAATTTCGCCTAAAAAAACATTAAATATAATATATAATAGGTATGAAATAATCAACAAATAAATATATTTTTCATTTTGAAAATCATAATTGTTTGTTTGTTTGGTTTGGGGAGGGGGGGGGGGGGGGGAGAAAGAAAGCAGTTAAAAAATAACAAAATAACTTCTTAGATAATAAAACAGCCATAATTAATGACAAACAGAACATTTTGCTAAAGACCATTCTTATATTAAAATAAGAAAAGCTAAAAGTTAATATACCTGGGGGGATATCAATGAACCTTTTCCCAAATGTGAGCAACAAACGTAAAATAACATAGAGAACAATTTCACAAAATCAATTTAGTAATATGGAGAAATATCATTAATTAATAAGTTAAAATCATTTTAACTTTTGCTCTTTTTCTAAAAGGTCTTATTTTAAAAATAAAAACAATGAAAATAAAAATAACCTGGTCGATATATAAGAATTGGATCAGATTCGAAATGTTCTTTGACCTCATCTTTCCAAACTTGAATCTCAGTTTTCAATTCTTTAAATCCTTCCTTTATCATCTCAATTTTAGGAGGCTGAGGCAGTTGTTTATGATGATAAGGGGCTTTTTTATGGCTTTGCCAAAAATTATTTGATTCCGTCGTATGAATATTCTTAGTAACTTGCACTTGTAGGTTCCAAAAAAAACTGGGAATAATAGGTTTCATGATTTGTGAACATTTTAGTACAGGATTAGATAAACTATTGATTTTTTTAATTAGCACCATATTTTTTATTAAGTTATAATTAAGATTTAAGTGTATTTAATAGAACTGTCAAAAGTAGGGTCTATCGTTCAAAACTAAACTAGTTCAATAGAACGAGTCCTTAAAAGGAATGAAATCTAGTTCAAGAGTTTTTGAAGTCATCGCCATCTCTTTTTAATTTAACAAATTAATCATTTTTTGTGGGAAAAATCAAAAGTTTTATTTTAAATTCAAATGTGTTATTTATGGAATAAATAATAATTTTAGAAACTGTTTGGTGAAAAAAACAAAATTTTTGCTCAGAAAATTATATTTAAATTATAAATTTATTCTCACTTATAATTAGATAGATAGATAATTAAGTTAAGTAGGAGAAAGAATTAAATTTTAAGTAACAGCTTTAAAAAAACAATAATAATAAATAAAGGCTTGTCAAAAGGAATCTTTTTATGGAAAAAGTTTGGTTCACCAGATAAAACGATTTTCTCCACATCTATAATAATTCAACCAATAGCTGGCAGAGGCAGGTCAATCGAGAAGCGCCTAAATACAAAGAAAAGTCAATCAATCGAACCTTGATAAAGGTAGTTTTTCACATCAACTGCTGACAGTTTACTGCTCACCGCGTGATTACGTCATCCCTATCCACCGCGACTGCCAAGGGTCAGCTTTAGCGGACAAATTAGAAGGCTATTTTAAATAAAATAACCTCAAAAAAATAAGCCCAATATTTTTTATTAAACAAGTTTAATCTTTTACTACTTTTTTCTTCCTCAATTTACTATTTTTCCTGAAAAGTTTTTTTTAGGCCTATTATATAAATATATATACTATACTATATATATTTATATGTATGATTTAAAAAATATTTTTTTCTTAAGAAAATTATTATTACCAATAACTTTTAATCCCTATCATATTTCATTATATTATATTTCTTTGTAAAATTATTAATCGTACTTTTATTTAGTTTTTAAAAATATTATAATATAAATAAATTATAATTTGTCAAATAAAATTCCTGTCTGAGTCAAGGCTTATCTCTAATAAATGCTTACAATGAAAATATTTTGAAAATATTAAAATTATTATTTATGTCAAGATTATACCTTAAACAAATTACCTTCCCGCTGGTTGGCTACTTCTTTTTAAGAAACATTTAACAATTATTATATGCAACGTTCGTGTGCATAAAGTTGTCTATAAAGTAAACATTAAAAAAAGTGGGGGTTGAGGTTAATTGAGCTTAATCTAAGGGGAGAAAAGTGTTTCGAGATTTTTTAGTAGTAAATGTCTTTAAATTAAAGCGTTATTCACCTACTAACCACAATAAATTAAGTAAAGTTAAAGTGGTTTTTGGGATAATTTTTTTTGAAAGAATTCAGAATCCAACACAAAAAAATATGATTTATAGAATAAAAAATTATATATATTTAGAATATTAGAATTACTATTATTTTTATATTTTAAAAATTAATATTCGAATGGAGGCAACTTTTTTCGCAATTCTATTCACCATATCATGACATTCCATCCGTACTCGCTTTATACAAAAAAGTTTCTAACGTTCAGTGATGTGCTGTCAATCTAGTTTTTTGGTTTTTACTTCTTGCACTACCAATATTGTGCTTAATAAAAAAAAATATTCAAAACTCGGAAATGGTTGGGAATAATATTGGGTCACCCGATATTACTTTTATGCGTCTAAAACTCATCATGACACGTCATTGTTGCAATGTATTGGTACATAAATGGTCATGGGGCGGTCAAAAACTCATAGCGCCAGCCAATTTTCAATCTCGAGCCACTCATAGAGCAAATCAAGATTAAAATAGGGTGTGGTTTTGCTTCAATCAGCTACTGTCACGAAAACACTTAAGATAAATACTGAGATATAACATAAACAACATTTAATTTTATCTTCTTCTTCTGGAGTTATTAAAAATCATTTACCTCACTGGACTAAAGACTAACTTTTCATTCAAGAATTTAATTGATTGACATTGGCAATAATAATTAATTTTGAAATCTAAAGTGATTAGGCACAAAAGAACCCCAGACACCAAAAAGGAAAATTGGGAGTTGTTATACAGACTGGCATAGCTAGCAAGTCGTCCCCCTCCCCTCCCCCAACAATTTTCTTTTTTGAGGTTTCGTGAGTCTAAAAAATGGGACTAGCAAAAGGTTCAGTCTGTGTGAACAATATTTCTCAAAAACGAAAAATCTTCGAGGCTGAAATTTTATATTTAAACTAGGTGCCCACGTGTATTAAAAAAGAATAATTTCCTGGGATAAAAATAATAGTCGAACATCTATACTAACATAAAAAAAATATCCATACAAAAAATCCTCACAGTACATCACATTTCTTTTTCTTGCCCAATCAAATAAGAGACCTTTTTTTTAATTAATTTTCCCGGCATGGGGCGTAGCAATACTCAAATGTCTTCTCCTTCGGGTCTGGAATGACTTGAGAGATATTTTCTCTCAATGAACTAAGAAGAAGAAATACCGGATCTCATTTGTGTGGATATAGTACTTAACATTCTAAAAAAAAGTTAGCTAAAAGAAAATGTAGCATTAGTTAACGAGAGATAAATTTTTTTTTTTAAGTCTTTATCAGCATCTGAGGCCATTTAGACTCCGTCCTTATTTATTTCTATTAATTGGTAGCCAATATAATAGAAATAAATAGAGAAATATTTATATTTACAGGAAGACAAATAAAAATAAATTCACGGCCTGCTGAAAGATAAATCCAACTAGATATAAGTTGTATGTTTAATATATATGAGAGTCAATTAATGAGTATATAAGAATCTTGATAGGTAATTTTTGGAATGAATAAAAAAAAGGAATATACCTCCATACTAGGGTGTAAAAATTATAAAACTGAATTAAGGAACAAGCCGACCGCCAAATAGCCTGAAAGTTGCCGATCCGGAAGAGGGGAAGATTTTTAAAGGGCACAAAAGAAAAGCCAGTCAGCTCGGGCAACTCCTGGTCGCCATCCCCATCACAAGATGTGAGCCCCTGAGTAATTCCACGTTACTCTCCATATCGAAATAAGATTAAAAATAATTTGTTATTTATATTTGGCTAAATGTCTTTCGTACGAAGAAACCGCAATGTATTATATCTAGGTTGTCAATATTTTCTCATCAATTTATGTTTCTCTTTGGCGGCATTAAGTCGCCTCTCAACCAAGACATTTAAGGTGAGTGGAGTGGGAAAGTCTCTTCTAAGCAATAGTAAATATTAAGTTTTCTGTGTCGCCAAAAGTCCTTTTTTTTAAGTGGGATAATCAAAACATAGTCAAACTCTATTCTTAAAATGTGTGATAATCTTTGTTAAAACATCTAAGTATTTTAAATACAAAGCCCTTATTAGCAACAAAGGAGAAAAGAGATATTTGTTTAAAAAAAACTTTTTTTTTTTTTTTTTTGGAAAGATTTTTTTAAATAAATGAATGCCAACTTAGCCCTGCGAAAAGAAAAAAATTTCATATTCTTAAGAAAAAAAAATTTTTTTTTTGTTTATGATGTTTGTTTCAAAGTCGGTTGAAATGGCCGAAGGGAAGACGTTTCAAGGGTGGAGTTCTGAGGGTGCAATGGACCACCATGGTGCAGAAAGATGATGGATTGTCTATTTACAGAAAGCCGAGTATAATTTGCTTGAGACGCCCCTTTCGCCGCCACTTTAATTCGGACAACAAATTGTAGGTAATTCAAAAAGAAAAAAAAAAAAAAGGAAGGAAAAAACGAGGGAGAAAAAAGCCCACAAGCATCCTTCACTTGGAATGATTTGCAGCAAATTTAGTAGAGTTAAAATGAATATTAAGCAAAAATTAGTAGTCATATTTTGAAGAATAGGCAGGCCAAAAATAAATAATGATAAAAGCCTTATTTCTCGGGGAAATGTTAAGAGAGGGCATTATAAGAAAATGACATCTGAGAGAATCTGAAAAATTTGTTCTTAACCTATACCAAAAACACTCCTAAAAAAAACTTAAAATACATTTCAGAGAACCAGAGCAAATTTTTTTGGCGCGTACAATCGTCTGTGGGTGTGTGTGTGTTTATGTTTGATCATCCCCTTCCCTCCCCCCTTCCTAAATTGTTCCCCTGATTTTCAAGAATAGAGTTAGAGTTTAATTGAGAGCTATATTGCTCGAGGCTAATAAATACAATAAATTTTCGTATATTCAAATGTAAAATAATTAAAATAAAATTTTATTATTATATTTTATTTTTTCACCCATAAAATAAAATTTTTTGTTCATCTGCTATCTTCTTGAAAATTTAAAACTTAATTATTTGCAATTAAATTATAGTTTTTCCCAATAATTTGAAACAACCAGAAGGATTCGCAGGAGGTCAAGCTCTTTTGTGCTTTCTTACGTTTTATGTAGTTTATTATAGGGGGGATAATGAGTAAAGCGAGTTCCTAAATTTTATTTTAAAGAAGAAGTGTTATATTATTTGGGATTCTCATTGTATAACCTATTCTTCTTGAATGGATTGATTAAGTAAAAAAAAAACAGTCCTATCCCTTGTTGCAGAGATTAATGCCTCAGATGCCGAAAAAGACGTAAAAAAAAATTAAATAAAAAAGGGATGTTGATTTAAAATCCATTTCCTATTTCATAAAATCTCCTCAATTTGAAGAGCTACAAGATTTGAAACTTTTCATCACAGCCTGTTTTGTATCATGTTTTTTCTAAATGTATGATTTATACTTATTTATTTGAATTGTTTTTTTTTTTTTTTTTTGTTATTGTTGTTCTTTTATACTTTTTTAAGTCTTTTCAGCATCTGAGGCCATTTAGATTCCGTCCTCATTTATTTAAATTATTGGGTAGCCAATATAATTTAAATAAATTTTTGACGGTCAGGACGGGAAGCGAACCACCGACCTTTAATATGTGAAGTCAGATCTCTAGCTCTTCCACCAAAGGATAGGCCTGTTCTTTTATCCGAATTGGATATTTTATAAATGTGAAGAGGAAATAGGCGCGCACCTCATCACTAAATTCAGCCATTAATATTCAAGCATATTTTATAAAAGTATTTTTGTATATTGTATATTTTTGGATGTTATATTGTATTTTGAAAATGTAACTTAGGGGCTGGAAATCCCCGATCAACAGATGAAATTTAAAGAAAAAACACAAAAAAAAAAATCTATTTCCAAATAAATCTTTAAATAAATAATAAATTAGATAAAAAAAATAGTCAATATATAAACTTATATGACCTTTAATTTAATCTTTAAACTTATGGTAGTCATTCTCATAATTAAAAATTCTGAATTTGCAAGGAATCATTCAATATTTTTTTGTAAATTTAAGTTATATATATAATATATATATTTATAAAGATATTTCAATAAAATTTGCATATTTATGTTAAAATCAAATAATCTCTACAAATGCAAACTCATTCGCAATGAGAAACAAAAAGATCTCAATGTGTGTCTAATTTCAAGGCTGAGGAGAAGGACTTAAGGTGTTTGCCCATCACACGAGCAACATCATTTCAACGCAGATCATTTTTCTTTCTCTATTTAATATATATCTAATTTTATTTGAAATGTTATAATCCTCTGATAATTAGGTTACAAGAAGAAGGGGAGGTGGTCCACTTCACTTATAATTAATTTTGGTATTCTTTGTTTTAATTTAAGATCTGGAACACTTTCCTAATTTTATACGCCCTGTTGTAATTCTTTGATATTTTTGATGTTTTAGGAATCTATATATTGACCTAAGGGAATACTTTAAACATATTTAATGATTTTTTTTAAAAATAAAGTAGAAATGGCAAAGGCTCTTCTTCGTCTTAAGGGGCGATTTCCAATTTCTTTGGAGACAGGCCAGGAGCAATTGCTTATTATATAAATCCTCTGATTGTAATATAATATTCTTATCGTCTAACCAAAACAGTAGATAAATATAATGCGCCTTATAATAGGCAACCAAACCCTTCGAATAAAAAGAAAATATTAATATTATTAAATTGCAAGATATGATTCCAAAGTAAGAAATATATTCGTCATTAAGAGTTCTCTATTAATATTTGAAAAAAATTTTTTACTCTATTCTAATATTTTCTATTTTTGACTGAGAATCTAATAACCGTGAAGTGTTCTGTAGAAGAGAGAGTGTTTCTACTGATAAAAGAGGGATAGCCATCGAGTTTTGTTAAGCAAGGGCAAACATTGCTGATCCTTGGAATAGGTGGCTCCGAATAGATTGTAAATAAATAAAAAAAATTTACACTTATTCAATTAATATGAATAAATTTGGTGTTTACTATTTTTGTAAACTATTTCGCCCGATCTCAGACTACGCCAATATTTATTAAATTAATTGGTAGCTAATAGAATTTAAATAATTTTTTTTTCTCAGAATGGGAAGCTAACCATTAACTATAAAAGCAAGAGTTTTACCTCTAAAACCTATTAATAGAATTAAATTGTTGATGATAGTTGGAAGGTATTGATAGATAACTCATAGAAGGAAGTTTTGAAGAAATAATACCAGCCGTTATATTTACAAATAAAATTATATGAAAGTGACACAAAAAGTTCTGGTATAATTTCTCTTCTAAATTGATGATATTTTGTTTCCAAAAAAATCAAAATTTTTTAATCCTAATTAAAATATTTTATATAATTATCACATTTATGAAGATTTCAAAATATAGATAAAAATATTTTCAATTTTATTTTTTATTCAACTTGAAACATTACAATAAAAAAGTCTCTAGCTCTTATTAAATTTAAAGATAATAGTTAATAATAAAAAATATTTTCACACAGGGATGCGACTTGGGTGGTTTTTTATAGAATAATAGTGATCAATGTCATTTGAGATCGATCTGAGCCGCACTATAATAGAATTGTGAAAACCCGTTATAAAGCAGTGAAAAGGGAGGCTGAAAAAAAAGACAATTACAAAACGCAAGATGGTAATAATAATGGTTATTGAGGAAAAAGGTGTCGGATCGGATCATTCGATTGCCATCTACCTGAAGAGATTGAGATCAAGGGAAAATTATAAGATGAACCGAAAAAAATGCATCTGAATCGGTGAGAGTCTGTCTTTATTCTAATGCTATCAAGAATATATGAACTGGGGGCAGAAGTCGATAATTAATTACTTGAAGGGATCCGCGTTGGCAAACAGGTCCTCATGCATTCTAAATGAACAAGAGATTTTATAAAGATTAGAACTATTTGTCAAGAAATGATTTAATTAAGAATAGAAATGGTCTAATTTAAAGACCTATGGAATTAATTGAAACGCCGTCTCATCTGACATTTATTTAAATATTAATTTAAACATGTTGTAAAAATATTTTCGTTGTTGAAAAGAGATAAAATTAGATCCTTCTTTTTGGAATGTTTAAATGGTGTTAGCTTCCTATTATGGTATGAAAGTATTTGGGGATTCTGCTCTTATGAAACAAAAAAACACCAAAAATATTTTTAATGTCTGAAAGGCTTATTTAGAGAAAATTGAGGTAAAAAATTTTATGTTTCTTAAGAAAATTTATTATTAAGATGATATTAATTATCAAATGTTCAAATAATGGAATAAGAGTGTTATTGCGCGCAATGTTTTTATCTTTTTCTTTCGATGGAAATGTATGAACATGTTATTTGTTAATGAGCATACATTTTTTTTCTTGTATTTTTTGTATTTGTTTTGTTAATTGTTTATTGATTTGTATTATGTAATTTATAAATTTGTATTTGTGTTTGATTGGACCCAGCCACCTAGGACTTGTGCCTCTAAGCAGGTCGTAAATAACTTTATTTATTTAATATTATTTTGGAAAAAATTTTTCTATTTATTTGGAGAGGATAATTTTTACCTCTTCTCTATCTAAAAATATATGGGTCAAAATGAGAATATCGATAAACTTATAATCTATACAATATTATAATCAGAAAATGTTTGCCATGATAGGCTGCAGATTGACTATTGAATGTCGGGTGGTGACGGTGCAATTATAGAGCAGAGTTTGATATTAATTTCTAAAGGTGAGGTTAGGTTAATGTGATATAATATATCGGGGTTTTCTAAAATTTCAAGATTTTACGCAGATTTTTATCTTAAATTCTTAAAAAAAAAGGGATTGACGGGAATCGAACCAACGTTCTCCTGTGTTTTACATCTATTTTTTAAACTATAAATTAAGTAATCCTTTTCAATATCTTTTCCTTTTTTGTGTATACGAGGTACGATTAGCCTAATAGGACCTGGACAGACCGTATCTTATAAGCATAAATGTATATGGTCATATATATTTATGCTTATACGATACCCGTTATTCATTATATCAGCAACAGTAATTTAATTTAATTGGCAAAATTTAAATAAATTTTAGCAACCTCACGAAAAATATATAGAATATATAGAAAATGAATCATACGATTCTTGGAACTACTCCAGAAAACAAGGAGCGGGTAAGTGAAATAATTATTTATTTTGAATAAAATTGAGAATTTGGTCAACAACAGGCAGGTAAACTAATATTAAGAGACATTAAATAAGACGGTCTTCTATACATCGGTTATAACGGTTATTTCACCAATAACATTGGTGACCCTTCAAAAAAAAGTTCAAAATATTTGCCCCTTGTAGTATTATGGATAAGCAATTTTTCCCTCACCTCTTTTAATGGTGCTCTTTGGCTAGAAGGAGTACTTTTCCATTTTTTTCATCTATCTATTTAATAAATGAATTGACTGACTCTATGTTAAACTGAAAACTATTTTTTAAACTTTGCCCAATCAAAATATAGTTTGTATCGCAATCCGATATGTTCAGAATATGGAAGTATTAATATATTTCTTTGAATTCAAATTATCCTTCTGTCTCTTTGTAATTTAGAAAAGCAATAAATGGTCTATGATTACTTTTAGATAACTTAAATTTTTCGTTCTGGGTTCTTTTTAATTAAATTCCCAAAATAGCCAAAGGGCTTAAATCAGACAGATTAATTTTTACTTGCAAATTATTTAATCTCTTTAATTTATTTCAAAGAACGAAGAGATAAAAAATCCCAGATTTTTTTTTTAACTTAATCTGAATATCTCTTTCAATTATTTTGTATATTTGGTTTCCCCGAATGGTCGGGTGCAAATTAAAGACCGTCATGAGTAGGCCTAATCAATTACTTGTATTAGGCGCCTGTAATCAAGCCAGCAAGCCTGTGTTTAGAGGACGACTCTATGTTTAACGCGAGCTCTTCTCAATGCCATCCATTAAGGTGAAGAGAAACACAAGAGGTCGTTCTATGCTTTTCAATGCCACCTGATTAATTCATATTTCCTTTTGGAACCTTCCTGGGAAGTAGATTACTATAGGAAATAATAAATAATTTGAATGGTTTGAATCATTTATTATGAACTGAATAGACGTGTAAGGAAAGCATGATTTCCTAACTTTTTGGTTATTTGTCATTCATCATTCGAGACCAGAAAGATATTCATTAATAATTAATAATAATTAAAATATAAAAAACTATGCAACGATCGTAAACTAAGAATTCACGTGGGTTCAATTCCCACACAAGTGCATAGTTTTTTCATTTGTGAATCTAATTAAATAATTTATTATTTCAAAAAACGAGCCTTCAAGGCTCATAGTAGGTTCGTTCCTCGACCAAACCAATTAAAATGAAGATAGGACAAGATACCAGAGCGACTACATATTAATATGTGACGAGTGATTAAAATTTAAATAAAAATGCAGTAAAAGCAGATATATGAAAAAATAATAATAGATATAATCAATATCAATTAATTTTTTTTTAAAAGACTTTTAAACAATCACAATTACATTATTTACAATACAAATGATCCCGGCATATATCAATTGGCATTCAATTGATTAAAATAAATTTTGAGATCCGAACTCACACCTTGACTTTGAAGATTGTCAACAGTGACAATGTCAATATCTTTAACCTCTCAGTCCCGGGGGGGGGGGGGGGGGGAAAAATCAATTAATACAATTATAAAAAA
>JAAAKE020130593.1:0-14406 GCA_010014785.2 Anisolabis maritima | reverse complement strand
CTATTACTTAAAGGTACATTTTTTCTTATAAATTTTTGAAATATCCTTGTAAGCTGATATCAGCATGGGAGCAAGAGCGGCTGGTGTTACACGGAGCCCCCTCCACACCCCTAGTTAAATATTAAATGGCCTGCATTATATATCAAGCTTGTAATAACCGACCTCCGCCTAATGTGTGTAAATACGAGGAATAATCAATAAGTAATTAATGCAAGAACGGTATGCAGATACAGTGGAGATGTATAGCTGTATTTCCTGGCCTGTTTGCATATCAACTGGACTGATTGGGTACAGCGAGAAACGGTCCAGCAAATATTTGTAATTGTGGTATTCGATGGGGCGTTGCCTCTTCTCTCTGCTCTCTCTTCTCTCTTCTCTCTCTACACTATCCCTCCAACTTGAACTCTGGAGGAAATCACAAGATAAGCACAAGAATATTTATCATCGCTTGAATTCATTTCAATAGAAAGGTCAGATGATGAGAGAGCATAAATCAATTTAATCCTCTTGTTTAATTAATATCTTTTCACGTTTGAAAAGATATAATCATATTTTGTGGAAAAAGATGAGATTTTTATAATTTCACTTGACAAAGATTAAAATAAACTTTTTGAGAATTGATAAGAATTATTCTTTAATTAATCTTTGAAATTTCATAAAACAAAGAAAAATATAACGTAGTTGTAAAATTATGAGACTCAGCTCCTTTTTACTGGATTAATTGGCTACAAATCTTAATCTTCAGAAAATAGTCTGTGTGTAAATGTCAGTATATATATGAATAAAATATTTCATAAACAACACACGGTAAGTTTTGAATAAAATCGTCCAAATGAAAGTAATATATTTTTTTTTTTTAATGATAATCTCAAAAACTATAGCCTGTAAGGATTTAGATTAAAATTCATATACATGTATCTACTATCACTATGAAATAAGATGGATTTTAAGTTGTACTATATTTTCCATCAAAAACTAGGCTTAACTATACTCTTTCGGTTTTTTCCCTTTCTCAAACATTTTGATTAAAATTCATAGATCTTAATCAAATTAGAAAAGTTTAAGACAACTACTTATTTTCCACCTCAATAGGGGGGTGGGGGGGATATTCTGTTGTATAATGTTTAGAATTTTCTTTTGAAATTTATTGTTTAACAAATTATATTTTAATTTTTTGTTTTCATTTGGATCTTTTTTTTTGAAATTTTCTTTGACTCTAAAAAAGGGCAGCCCCCCTAAACCGAAGTGAGCCACTGACTAACTAAGACTTTGTCATAGGGTGTCTGGTAAGCTTGCCTTGTACCCTTTTAGGGTGTCAGGCTTGGTTACGCCAGATTTTTTAATTTACTCGAAAAATAATGATATTTTTTTAATAATATATGCACCTTCTTCTCACTGAATTTGAAATATTATATACAGTATCCTATGGCGGTCATATTCACATAGTCGTTATTTTTTTATGACCTTTATGTGAAAAGGGATGATTGATATTTTCTTCATATCACCCTTTTTTCACTTCCAATATAAAAAAAAAGATGATGATGATGATTAAATCTCGAACTATAATTGCTTTGAATATTTTGGTGCTATTGAAGAATCTATTATTATAAAATATAGAGTTGAAGACAATAAGATAAGAGAAATGAGTCGCTTAGAGATAAGAGCTTGGAGATGGGTTCTTCTTTACTTTATTCCTTCTCAAGGAGAATTTATTTTCCAATGTAGTGAATATATCCAACCGCTTTCTTTCGCTTAGTGTTTTCAAAATCACTTAGGTTAAGCCTTATGAGACACGAGAAGAAACCAGGAGGGTGAATTTTCAATAAATTTTCACTGAGAGTTGTCGAAAAAATGAATAATTTTCAGAAATGGATTAAAAATCATATTTGTAACTATTTCTTGGCCAAAATTTTTCTGCCTAATATGAATAAATTATATTTAGTGAAAGTTCAGGCTTTTTTCAGTAAAAAAAATATAATTTTTAACAAATTATATTTACTTTTTAGAAGATTTTGGTTTTGATAACATTACTGCCTTTCTTGCTCGATCCTTTCTTGATAGGCTAGAACATTTGCACATCGTTGCTCTTTTTTTCACACATACCTTTAAGAGAAAAAAGTCAACAGATGTATATATATGTGTGAAAAATTTATGTATAAAAAAAGAGCAGCTATATGTAAATGTTTGATCCTGGAAAATATTAAATAACCTAATTTAATATACTTATATATACATATATTATTTGATATTTTGTTATATATAATTGGGTGTTGAGTTCGCTTTAACACTCTAGACAAAATTTTATTCGGTGCCTCATGATTTCTTATTTTCCCTAAAATTTTTTGAATTTTGTTAAGAGAAAATTTTTTTCAACAAAATATGAATCTTGCCACCTGGGCTAAATTTTCTTCATGTACCCTTTTTTTTTTATTCTTGTTGAAAAAATTTTGTTCATCCTTTTCATTTTCTCTTAGATTTTTTACTTTTTTTTTCAGATGTTCTTCAGTATTTGTGAATTTTTTTAAAGCGCTCGGCTTCTCACCCGGCCACCCCCCTCCCCCCTGCTGGCTTTAAAGAAAAAATGAAAAATTAATCCAATATTAATTTAAGTATTCAGAATAAATTATCTGAGGTAGCATATTTTTTTAAATATTTCTTTTGTTTAGAACGATTAATAATGGACATTGGAACTTTACGTACACATTGATTCGTGTTTTCTTTTCAACTCATCAGCAGCTCTTCTTCGGAGACTGTTTGTTATCCAAGGGGATTTGATGTAAGGAGTGGAATTACACACCGAGAACCCGGCTGTAAAAGAGGCTCTAATGCGACCCGGGCAATTTTACACGACACCTAATCTCGAGCTTAACGAAACCATAGGGCCGGAATCTGATCTCAATGACAACTTCGCAGCTCAATCACTTTGGCACTTATTTTTGTCTTATAAAATTTTCAATTTGGATAGAACATAAATTCTTCAATTTTATTTGAAAGCTAAATAAGTTTATAGATTTTTATAATTTTAATAAATGAGTAAATTAACAGAGAATTTCTAAATGCGGGGCCTCGGGTGGTGGCCCCGAGGAACAAGACTGTGGAACTCATGCTATCGATATGTGAATATTTAAAAATATAAAGAGAATATTTATCCACTCTAAATTACTATTGTAGCCGAAAAAACAGTATAAAATAAAAAAAAATTTCCGAAAATTAAAATTCATAATTTAAGTTTTTTTTTTTTTAATTAACTCAAATTACAATTTAAAGAATCTTTTATTTATTTTATTAATATTATTATTATCTTTATTTTCAATCAATCAGGAGAGAAGGAAAAAAACAGTAATAAATTGAATTTTAATTCACTAATTACAAAAAAAGCTCTTATAAAAGCATTTAACTCTTTTTATTTATTGAAATTTTATTTTCCTCTTGGACATATATTTTTAAAGAAGCTCTTGAAATAATATATAAAAGAAACTTTTTATTCTTTTATCCTGGACCAACGATTATTATTATATCATCATATATTTCAATTTTATAACACTTTTACAGATTTTAACCATACCGCATTTAATTTTAAACCTTTTAAAAACGTTTTAGTAATTACATTCCAACTGTCCTTTTGTTTTAGAATATAAACAAAAAAATTTAGGTCAAAAAAATATTAAAAGGAATATAAATATAATACTTTTCTTTATATGAGAAAAAAATTTAGAGAATATTAAATGTTATTGTTTATCTATCTCTGATTTTTTTTTATAATTTTTAACAAATATTACAAACGTTATCTTTATATAAATTATAAAAATATTAGATCGTTTAAATTTGACATTAAAAGTTTGAGAGAAAAGAGAAAAATGTTTAAAGAGAAAATCTCCTCCATTTTTCTCAATTTATTGAGTATTAAAATTTCAAGTTAATTGGTTGAATTTACAGCCATCTTCTCAGCAGTTTTATTTTTATTATTGTAATGAGAACATATAGTGATGATTGACATTTGTTTTAGGGGTTATATCTATAATATATTATATTATCCGGTTCAGCCATGCTTAATCTTGCAACTCTGGTGAAGTTCTTCTTCATTCTAAGTCAAGGCTCCCGGGTCAATGAAGGTAAGCAGTTTTTTCGTGCACGTTATATCTCTAGTAGTCTAAGACAAAAATATTTTTTATTTGGAAGATAAACAGCAGTGTTATAAGCAAAAGAAATTTGAAATAAAAATTATATATATATTAGGCTCAAAAAGTATTTTTTTTTTTAATTTGTTAATAGAGCTGAGTTTCTATGTGATTTGGGATTGAAATAAGATAGGTTTTATAACATTAACAATTTATTTTCTCCCGTTGGTTCTGGCAACCAAAAAGGCCAACTCATTAATGATATTTCTTGATTAATTGCTCCAGAAATGCTCTCCAAAGGACCTTTAGAGCAATTAATTATTAGTGAGTTTGAGTTGCCTACCTTCCAGAAACCAAATATGAATTAATTTATAGTAAGAAGCTCCAGGCTCTGTAGATGGCTTAAACCCAAAGCCGAAACGTCAGCAACAGGAAATGTAATGTTAATAAAAAAGAACCTTATTTCTTTTTTTTTATCTCCTCAACCTCAAATTATTAGTATATTTTTCTTGAAAATAAAAAGAAACTCATTTTTTCAATTAATTAAATAGTTCAAATATCTCGAAAAAGAAAACGCGAACAACTCGAATTGCCAGTTGGATGTCATCTTTTTTAAAACCAACCATTTTTTTCTCGAATGAAAGTTAGAGTAAGATCGAGTTGAGATAGAGAGATAAATTGATACAAATGCATGTTCCCAAAGGATTTCTGGAAAAGAGTAAAGGTAATTTGAAGGAGACCAGGTGGGCCACGTCCATGCCCTCATAAGGACTATTATTTCAAAGCAAATCAAATATTAAAAAGTCTAGAAAAAATTAGAGGTCTAGTCAATCGATCCTGTTATTAAATGTTAAATAATATTCAAGGAATAATTCCAAAAACTATCGAACGTAAGAATCTTATACCAAAATAGATCTTTATAAAATAATAATAAAATTGTTTATAAGTCTATATGGTAGGTTACCAACTTAAAAAATAGTCGGTGACCTCTATCAAAGAAAGAATGCCCGCCTCGAATGGGTGGTTATGAAGAACAAGCGTGTGATATAACCAACGGTATCGAAAATGAAAATTTTTCACATAATGAGAGGTCTATTTACATATTTTTATATTACCACTCCAAATTTAGTATAAATTGAAAAAAAAATTATTCAGTCATATGCGCTAGGAATAACAAATAATAATCATAATAATAGTTAATTACTCTTTTCTTTAGTTCATTATGATAAAATGTTTAAGCTTTAACTTTAAAGTTTAGTCTTTTCATTTGATTAAGGCATTTGACCGTCCCGGTCATGGGCCATCCTTAAAATTAAAAACAAACCTAAGGAAATGCTGATTGAATTTTAATATATTTAAATCATGAATATCATAAATTAAATTTTAACTTATGTTCTACAACCTTTGTATTCAGAAATAATAACGAATTTCTGTGAAAAATAAGTTTGATTCCCCCTTTTGCCTCATGTGTATTTGTATCTAAGAACAAAGCAAACAATTATTTAATATTCATATATGCATAATAAATTAATATTAATATAATAATGTCAAATGGAGAAAGAGAAACCAAAATATTCATTCCAATTTAATTAAGAGTTTCTGTTTAATGTGTAATATATAATATCAAAGTATTTACATCCTAAACTCATAAATTAGTAATAAACCATTTCCATTCATCTTCCTATAATTTCTTGGAACTTTGGAAGCTTTGTTTGAATGAAATTCGGTCATTAGGCTTTACAAATCAGCCGATATAATAATAAACATTAAAATAATACTATTATTATTTCTTTATTTTTATATCTCTATCTGAATAGTTAAAAACAAACTAAGAATGTCATTTCAATGGACTGTATTGATTCACCTAGAGTGATCACCGTTTAATGAATTTTCCCCCAGGTCTACCCGTAGATAGTGTTAGCTTAAATAAGAGAAATATTTTTCCATTTATTTTTTTTTTTTCAATGTTTAAATAAATTAGCAAATTATCGATTTTCGATTAAGATAATAAGCTTTCCTCACCTTTCTATTCGTCTTTCACCTAAGGATATATAACATGAACCGTTATGATTGAGCTCAACTCTGATATATTGCAAAGCAGACAGAGTTATGTAAATATATGAGTTCGAGACAACAACAGACAATATTTGCATTTAACCGGTAACGGTAATAAGCTTAATTTGTCTCCGCCCAGAAGATTTAATATCACCTTAAAATCTCGCCATCTTGTGGGGTAATTTGCAAGCTAATCCGCGAGATATGGGGATGAGGGGTAGTTTAGGATAAGGATTAGCCAAAGGGCCAGTCCTAATTGAGCCGCTAATAGTCGGCCGCTTGTATCGAAATAAATCTGCCCTCTGTTGGCGCCGATGTCTTTTGGAGGGGTCCTCAAGTCGTTAACTGGGGGGGTCTCAAGTCGTAACATCCATCAAGTGACCTCTTTTGCTCTTCTCTTCTCTTCTCTCTTCTACAAATGGAGGAGGAGAAATTCCGGGGGCCAGCCATTCACTTATAATTTAAAGAGTTTAGTCAAATTAAACTAAAGAAAAATGAGCGACGATTATTCAAATAAAATAAATAGATTTAGTTGCAGAAAATTAAATTGACGCTATATTACGGAACAAGATGAAAAATATGGATGCAATTAATATAGTTAGGTTTTAGATTCATGCCAAGAAAAAAGTTTTACATTATTAGCTAATCACATTTTTAAATGAAGCAATTTGTTTATAATATTTTTGCAATGACTAACAAATTTACATAACATTGTAATTTTATTACATTAAATATTTTCAATTAATTACAGAATTATAGTAGCTAATTTAATTTTTGGAATATAAAAAATTATAACATTATTTCTTCCATTAATTAATTATGCTTTTCCTAAAGTGATATTAATTATCATATTCCCTATAATCCGTAAATATTATAAAACACTGAGGAATAAATATTCGAAGAAAAATTGAAAAATATTTTTTATGGCTCAAATAACCATAGTACCATATAACCACCCCCTAAATTATTAGTTTTTGTTTTATGTTTATTTCTTATTCTTAATTTAATTTTAATAAAATTTGAAATGGTTTTCCCTTGATATATTTAATTGAAAAATCATTTCAAAAAACCCAGGGAACGGTTCCCACTTAAATATGAGTTTTTTATTTTTTATTCTTTTTTTTTTTCTTCTTTTAATAAAAATAGATTTAGCATATCCTTGATATTTGATATTTTCAAATAATTGAAAAAAGAAAATGCGTTTAAGTATTAAGGAAACCGAATACCAATTTTTGATGAGGATTAAAAGTGATTTGAAAATTTTTAGAACTCAACCAAGAAATAAATATTTTCCTAAAATTTGATAGAAGAATTTTTTTCGTATTCCCTATGTCTAGGAAGAAATCATAACTAAATTTTTCTTGATGATTATAGTATTATAAATAATAACTTTTGTTTGGGTTTTGTTTGACTAATTCTTCAACCCACAATTTCTGATATAAATAAACAAGATCCAGATGAAGTAGGTGTATTTTTAAGATAAAGATTCATTTATCTTGTTTCTTTGTTTAAAAAACAGAAAATAGACGCGCTTTTGTCAAGTTCGGAGAATGTTAGTTTTTGGAATATTCAGCTCCATTGTGTTTCTTTTTTTTTTTTGATCTTGAGATTCGATATGTAGAGAAGAGGCTCTCTATTTGCCTAGAGCCTCTTATTTGAAAGAGAGGTGGTGAGTAACAACTGGTCCAGAGACGGAGGAGAGCGGATCCAGGCCCTCGAGCGTTTCCTCTGTCGTGCTCATCATCGTCTTCAGTTTCCTGCGCTCTTGTTTTTCTTCTCAGCAGAAAACTCGCTTGACTTGAGCCGTTGCTTTTACCAAATGAGCTTTTTTGCGCTGCCAGCAACTTTGAGAGCATTCATTCACTGGGCCTCAACGGTCGATCGTTCATGACCTCCTCCTCCTCTTCTCTTTTTTCTCCGTTTTCCTCTGGCCCGTCAAACGTCGACCTTCCACTTTTTTTTTCAAATTCCCTCCCGATTACTAACTTAAATATCTACTCGAGTATATAAATAAAAATACTTCCTTATAACTTAGCCGGAAATTGCCAAACTTTTATCAATTAAAAATAAGTCGACAGACAGCTTTCAAAAAATTTATAGTAGAAAAGACCTAGTCAGAACTTTAAATGAAAATATGATCTCTTCAAGAAGAAATGAATTTTCATTTATTAACAGGAAAGTAAATAAAGGATTTAGGGAAACTTTTGTCTATAAATAGGAAAGATTAAAAACCCAAATAAATATAATAATAAAATATAAATGATTTTATAATTCATAAAAATTTTAATAATATATTAAAAATTGTATTATAATAAAAACAAACCTGAATTAAATATGTGCGTTTCATTATTAATTTTTTTTAAATATATTAATATTTATTAAAAATATCGCTATAAAATAATAGTGATCTAAATATTTTCAAATAAGTAAAATAGAGATTAAAAAATATTAATATATAAATAATGATTTGATATTTTAAATATTAAAAAAATCTGCTATGATAAGAGAACAGACCGCCGACCTAATTTTTTTTCTTTATGGTATCAATACTCAACTATTAATGGTAACACCAATTTTCTCATTCAAAAATTTGAAAATGAATTGAATAGCTGTGGCTTTGATAAAAGTCATCCTCAAAGCTAAAAAAAAAAAGAAAAACAATGAAATTTGTTCTAAATATAAATATTATTAATAAATAAAGACAATTAACAGATATTTATTCTTAAAATAAATATAAGATGAAATCATAGACTTTGAGAAGAAATCACATTATTTTTTTAGCTCTAAGAATGGCTTTATTAATTAATACAATATCAATTTTTGTCGCTCAGGACGGGAAGTCAGTCAATTCTTCTCCTTTTAAAACAAATATAATTAGAATATTATTGGCATATATTTTTGATTAATTTTAATTTTTTTGATCATTTATATTATTATTTATAAGAAGATCCAAATTGTTTATATATCAAAATTAAATACAAAATATAATGAAAATGAATGATAAACTAGCTATATTGTGATGGAAATTGATGTCCTAAGACTAAGTTAATATCAACTATGAATATAACATGATGAGATGAGAGAGAATAGCAATTTCATTCTCCTAATAGGCTGCAACTACACTCGTCTTTTCAAGTCAATAATATAATTGGAGATAAGTAATTTATTACAGTGTAAGTTTAAGTCATTAGAGAAATATCTTTAATGACACGATGATTTTCTATCTCAATTCATTTGGGACTAATTTTAGTCAAAGGAAAGTTATAATAATAAAACGATAAAATTTTTCACTAGAAAATTTAGAAAATAAATAAAAAGGATATATTCCATTAAAATGGTGATAATATATTGGATTGACGTGTATATATATATATATATGTTTATATATGAAATGTATGGACATTGTACATCCCAGGATTAATCTACAATGGCGCAAGTTTGATTGTTAATTAAAAATAATGGAGATATTAAATATGCATAAGAGAGGCTCTAGCTATTTATTATTTATTTGTGTTATATGCAAATTCGTGACATATTTAGGTTTTTGGATTTATTAATTTCCTGATATTAATGCACCATTGCTTAAAAGCAGAATTAAACGCTTCATTTAAATGTTTAATGATTTTTATAGATTAAATGCAAGTGATTGTACATGGCCAGAGAGCAATTCTGTTATTAAAATTGTATTATTTAATTGTCTGGTTGTGACAGGGTTAGGAGATCCATTTTGATTTTCATGCATTTACTATATATAAATTTATATAAAATATAAATTGCCGGATTTTTCTGGAAAAAGATCCGACTAAATCTTAATAACTCAATGAAGTGAGAGAGATTAGCGAAAAGTTGCTGAAGAAGGATAAATCGAGAATTAAAGAGACAAAGAGGCTTAGTGGATTAAAATAACAGAACGAATTACAAATTAAAAGCGAAAAACATCACAGAGTGAAGATTGTTTAAGTTAAGAAAATAAAAAAAGGGAAAAATAGAAAGAAGCATTGGAAAAAATGTCCAATTGTTTCGAAAATGAGAATTAGAAAGTATTAAGCAAAGAAATGTTCGTAAAGTGCCAAAAGAAAATGGAAATTTAAGCCAAATGAGCAAGAAATTGTGCTCTAAAAAGAAAATTATCACCTTGAAAGATGAAAAAAGAGAATTAACCTCTCATTTCTCTATAAAAGCAAAGAATATTTTCTCCTTGGCCATTTAAAAAATATATAGTTAGTTAGCTAGGTAAAAACATTATGAAATCTATTTTTTTTTAATGTTGATCTTCTCATTATTTAGAAAGACATTTATTTATTTATTTCTATTTATTTTAATACATCTAATATATATCTTTTTATATTTATTGAGCTTTAGCCATTTTTTTTTTTATTTTTTCCTATGATTTGTTTTAGTCTTTTTCGGCATTTAAATTCTGTCCTTATTTATTTAAAGTAGTAGCCAATATTTTAATAAATTGTTATCTCTCAGGACGGGAAGCGAACAACTAACCACTAAGTAACCTTAGGTCCGTGAAGCCAGCCTAGCTCTGCACCTAGGGGCAGGACTTTTTCTATGATTTTTCCACGTACTATAAATTTCTTAAACATATTTTCTCACTTTCTTTAAAAAATAAAATCCCTACCTCCATTGAAAATAAGTGATTCTATATTTCCAGCCTATTGAAATTACAAAACTATATTTATCATAGTTATACAACTTCCTTCATTCTAAGATCTCTTCAATCATTAATTCTTCATTCATCCAAAAATACATATGTAAATTTTAGAATCATTAATTATTTTGTGAATTTTTTTTTAGATTTTCCTATTTCTAAATTTATATTTTATTTTTGTTATCGACATCTAAATTTGAATAACTATTCGGTGACTTTTTTTGATTTATTCATTTTAATTTATCCTTATGGATCATATTTTTATTATGCGGTTAAAGTCTTTTAGAAAAGCGTAAACTATTTAATTGCCTAGGCTATTCAAATCCATAAGAATCCAAAAGATGATAATAAAAAAAAAATCATTTAAAGCTTTTTTGCAAAAAGAGAGAAACTAGCTATATTTTTTTTCTTTTAAGTCTTTATTTGTATTTGAGAGCAGTGAGATTTCGTACATATTTATTTAAATTAATTGGTTGCCGATATAATTTCAATAATTTTATGGCTCAGGAAGGGAAGAGATCTAATAGATAATGAAGCAAGAGCTTCTCCTTTAAGAGTTAGAGATACCTTTGTAATCTAGATATCTTAAAATTAATTTAAAATATTAAATGTATAATTTAACAAAATTTTGGTATGAAAAATTATTTTACAAAGCCCCTAATATATTGGAAAACTATAAAAAGGTTTGATGTTTTGGTTGCCTAACTAACAGGCAAACATCAAAGATTTTAATGGCGGAATTGTTTCCAGGAATGAAAGTAAACGTTTTGTGGTAATCACTCAGTGTCTGACGACTTTTTTTTTTGTAATAAAAAAGAATTTTTAATTTTTTCGGCCCAGAAGCTGATTGAATTTTTTACTTTGTATTGTTTCTCAATCCTCAATAAAAAGTAGTAATTCTATTATTATTATTCTATTGATCTCATTTAAAGTAGAAGATAATAATAATTAGTTTTATAGATTTTAAGTAAATTTTTTCTCTAACTTCTGAATTTTACTTTCTTCACTTTCCATAAATAATTAATTAAACCGATCTATTTTTGACTAAATTATCTATCTGATTACATAATAAAATCTTTCCCTTCGCCCTTAAAATAGTAGAAAAGATACCAATCGTAACAAGTTGATTTGTGAAAGAACAAATAAACATAAATCAGAAAAACGCATAACTTTATATGAAGGAAAAAAAAGGAAAATAAATAAAACCAAAATATGTAATAGGTAATTTCAATAGGCGGAGATAGAAGAGTCTATCGAAATGAAATATTGTCATGTTTCTGAAACAAAGAACAAAATTCATAATATATATGTCGTCGAGAAGAAGGGATTCTCCATATTTAAACGAGGACGACTTGGCGAGTGCAAGGCACCGATAGCTCCCAGGGATAATGGACTACCCGGGAACACGCATCCGAAAAACACCCGGAATCCCGGGACATATTTGCTCTCACACGTCCTCCAAATAACAATTTAAACAAAATGGCCATTGACCATGAGATCTTGCTTACTAGGGAATTCATTTTTATGAAAAATTTGGAATTAGATTTGATCCTCAACCCCGTTCCCTGGTGATATTGGATGTTTTTTTTTTTGGAATGATACTTGCAAATTTATTGAATTATTCAAGTGAATTTTCCTAAAAGGAAACGAAATGTACACCAATGATTTTAATTTATCAAAGTAATTTTGATAAAGAAAGAGAAAAAAAATTTATTTAAATTCATATTATATAAATAATAAATTCCTATCTATTTCTATTTTCTGTAAGGACACTGGCGTAATTTTTGGAAATATGTGGAAAGGGAGGAAATCAGCCAGTAGAGAGGCCTCTATCGAAATAAAACTCCCAAAATATAAGACGTTTCGGCTTTAATTAGATAATGCCATCTTCAGTCACTAGAGAGTATATGCAGATATACACAAATGTATATATATATATTTTTGTTTATTGAACTCTATCTTCAGATTCATTGTCTTATACATTGAATCTGCATATATTCTCTAGTGATTGAAGATGGCATTATCTAATTAAAGCCGTCTCATATTTTGGAAGTTTTATTTCGATAGAGGCCTACCCTACTGGCTGACTTCCTTTTCACATATCTCTGATCTGCACACAGTCACCTATCTCATAGTGAATAATTTAATTTTTTTTTATTTTAAGTTATTTTTGGCTGCTGAGGCCATTTTGACTTTTAAATGTACATTTATTTAATAAGGAAAATTCGTTTTGATCGCTTTAGCACTCGTGTTTCTCGGAAGACACCTATCAGAGGTTCAGCAGTGCTTGGCCTTGCTTATTGACACTGATCTCGATAGCTATTCCTCCACGGCATCTAAGGCCATAGAGACTTTAAACGATATGCAACATATTTTATTTACGATACAACGGTGCAAGTATATTTAAATTAGTCTATCTAAATCAAATGAGCATGATGTCCTTCTGTCTGTTTGAAGGCATATGCATAAATAATTTTTAACGGATTGTTTGGGCATTTAAATCTATATTCCTTGGCTATATAGATTTTGATAGTTGACTATGTATTGGTGCTACCTATATATATTTTAATGAAAATTTTTATTTCAGTCGAATTCCTTATAATATTTTAAATTTATATTAACACTTGCTGTGCGGTCCACCTACATAGGTGTATTAACAAACTTTTAATTTTCACTGAACTAATTATTAATAAATACAGTAATGAAGTAGGTTTTCTTAATTTTAATTTCCATTTGATAAGAATTTAATACGAAATGTGTAAAAAATTATAGCTCTATTTTTTTTTTATTTTTTTATTTTTTTAAATTAAAACAGGTAAATAAAAATACACTGTTTATAGAGTGAAATCGCTCGGCCTTATATACCTTTGCACGTTAACTCAAATGCTATTATTTTATATACTGTTATTGATGTTATAAAATAAACTAGTAATAAAATAGGTAATATTTCGAATTTAATAAGGTTTTATGTGTGAATGAATTTATGTAAAGCATAACCCCTCGTTTCTTGAGTCTTTAGGGAGACCCTTAAAGACTTTTTATTAGTCTACTTGGAAATCTCGTACTTGAAGTTAAAGGCTTCTTATAATATATACATAAAGAATAGCCATCCTTACAGTAAAATGTATAAACCTTCTAAACAAGAGCCCTTTAAAACAAATTTAATTATCTAACAATTTAGTATTGTTATCTTAATTAACGAAAGGGAATGATAGAAATTTTAATTATTATTTGTAAATATTTTTATAATATTATTAAAAAATACATTGTAATATATAATTTAAAAATTGAATTTTTTTTTACGATAAAAATATTTCCACGTAATAATAGTCTTTTTACTTGAATTTATAGATTAAATCGATATTGAATTTTCATTTTTTAAAACATTAATTGAAATGCTTCTGAATGACTTTCAATCCTAAAACTACAATACAAATCTATAATATTTTACACAGAATATTTTTTTTGAATAAGTAAAATTACTTTTTTAGTATTATTAGCCTTATGTAATTTTTTTTTTGTATATTCGAGTATTATACGGGTAGTAATGAAACAATTTACAAGTTTATTAAT
>JAAAKE020130582.1:0-14409 GCA_010014785.2 Anisolabis maritima | reverse complement strand
AAGGACAACCACGTCATAATTTTTAAATAAAATATTAGTGGAATGGAATAGAATTATTTTATTTGAGTTAAATTCGGGAGGTGAAAAATAAAAACAAAATTGTTCTTGAAGAAGTGGGTGATAGGCGTAAGAAACGTTGGCAACAAGTTCAAGTTTTTTATTTTTCACCTGGCTGCACCTAGGAATCTCTAACTCAAATAATCAATTTCAGTCATCTAAAAAGAACAATGGGAATTATTTTAATTTTAGAAACGAGTTTTCCGTTTAGCAAACACTTAGACCATCATGAATTGGTCCTTTTGGGGGTTAGTCGCTATCTAAAAAATAATATTAAAAATTTAATATTTATATTATTATATTAAAATTTAAAATATTGATGCTAATTAAGAAAGTAATATAAAATAACCGTTTTACCAAAAAGTATGCCGATAAAAAACAATAATAAATTAATATTTCTTTAGATGGTGCAAGAAAGCTGTTGAAGCTAAATTAAAAAATTTTTAATATGTCGTGATGTTTGTTGGGAATCTTTTTGAATTATGGGATAATAAGACAAAGGAAGAAGAGTAATCGTTTAAAATTCCGTCCATTGGGGTAAGTTGTCATATTTTGCCGAGAGCCGGTGGAAAATATGACATTCAAACATAGACTTTGTATCTTTAAAATAATGATTATACATACGTAATGCAATAATATTATATGTTGAAATGCGATGCGTGTCTGCGTTTGCTTTTTCTGTTTTATCGCAATTAAAATACAATTTAATTTGATCCCAAAAAGTTAGGTCCGATGCTGGAGCTGGAGCATCTTTGTCTGCTTCAAATCGTAAAATAAGTACACATTCAGCTACAACGGAATAAGCGAATAATGTTCCCACTGATTCAAGGTCAATTAACATATCTAAATTGAGAATAAGAGCCATGGAACCTAAAAAGATAGGAATAATTGACGACTATTCATTTTATAAAAGAATTATTTATAAAGTTAATATAACTTGCCAGTTAAAATTCCTGCAGTAAGACAAGCATAAATTGGAGTTTGTGTTAGGGGATTGACAATTGCAAGAAATCTAAAAAGTAATCCATCTCCAGCCATTGAATATATTACTCTTGGTAGGGGAAACATTGCTCCAAGAAGACTTTAAAATAAATCAGAAAAATAAACATGTATATACTTATGAAATTAGATACCGAGTGGACATAGAGCTAGGTTTTTTGAGGTCTTTGTCCTCAAAGAATAGAGAAGTCATTTGGTACTTTTTGGTAATAAAAATAACCGAATTTTAAACGATTACTCTTCTTCCTTCTTTATCTTATTATCCCATAATTCATAGACGTGATCGAGAGCGAAAGCAAACCTCAGTGCCTGAGGCATGGAGAAGATAGGAGAGGATGACTGGGATAGAGGAGCAGAGTAAATCCCAGCCTTAACATAGCCATCATTCAGGTCACTTATCAGGTGAAGTGCCTGAGGGAATTTTCAAATGATAACTACTCATAATGAGAACCATTAAAAATTTTGAATTATGAAATTATAATACCATGCAGTGCAAAATTCGTTGGTTTTTTTCTTGCTGGAAGGTAGGCAACCCAAATTCACTAGTGAATTTTTCGATTAATTGCTCCGGAGTAGACAGGCATTCGCAGATATTAAATATCCTTAGAAATCAATTACTGAGCATGCCTGGAACGATCCTGAACTCTGGAGCAAATTGAAAAATTCACAAGTCTGTTGTTCATATGGGTTACCTAACTTCCAGAAAGCAAAAACGCACGAATTTATACAACACATGGTATTTAAGAAATTCTAAGTAGGTCTCTATTTGGAAAATGTTCGGCCACAATTACTAATAGTTTGGAGCTCCCATACAAGAGTAGATTGTCTTAATGGATAACGAACCCCTTTTAATAGCAATATTTTTTTAAAATTATCTCTTGAGAAACTCTTATATTAAACTTGATCAGAGTTCACCCTTAATATAAGGCAAATCGGTGGTTCTTAGCCTTTTTATAATCGCGATCCCCCAAATATTTTTTTAAAATAATTTTATTTATGAATTATAATGGCATATAAAATAATAAAACACATTTATAAATTACCAACTATGATTTAATGAGATCCCTGTCTGAACACTTTCCTCTAATTTGTCCATTCTTACATCAATTGTATTATTTAATGCTATTCGTATACAGGGATCTAATCGAATTAATTATAATAATAATTTTAATAACGTTAAGTTACTATCGCACTATTTACCATAACTATTAATTATGATATTAAAATTAAGTTAATTTGTTAAAAGTGAACTCTATCACTCATCTGATGATACAGGAGAATATTCAAATCCAAGGAAGAAAAATAATGGCAAATTGTCATCAATATAAAAAAAAATAAGAACGAAAGTATGAAACAATTATATTAAATTCTGATTTATTTATTGATATAGAAATAAATGGAATTATTATAAAAATATATAATAAAAAATATTTTTATAGTTTTCATATTATTTTTTTGTAATCATAAAAATATTACAATTATAAAAACTAACAATTTTTCCAAAATTTTCAGTACCCCCTGGTTAAAAACCATTGTCGTAAATCATGTAATCGGTTCTTTTATAGAAAAGTAGCGAGGAGGAGGATACAAATTTCTCAGTGAATGAATTTATGTCCACTCAGCATATATGTTAAAAGAAAATATTTAATGTGACAAAATTTCTATCCAATTCAACTCAATATATAGAAAGTTTATTTTAAGTAAAAAAAAAAATTTTAATGAAGGAAACTTAGTCATATTTAGAATTCTAGCAAACCTCGAACATAAGGCAAATAGAGCTCCAATGAGGACAACCCATCGAAGAGTCCACCAATCAATAACTTTAAACACGTGTGGCAAAGGGGCGTAAGGATCCTAGAATAAATAATTTTATTTAACATCCATCCAGAGTAGTAAGAAAATAGCTATTTGAAAAAGAAAATTTTTTTTTTTTGAAAATTATATTAAACCAAGAAGAACTAAAGTTATCGTAAGAGGCATTCAAATGTTTATGGTTAATCCGTAGAGGAAATCCCAAAGGCGGTAGCAATTTTTTTTTACGTAGGGGAAGAAGACAAATTTTTTAATTTTCCAATTTTCCGATCTCAAAACTTTTAGCCTTAATGTCTAGAGCCTCCCCTATCCCTTTTACCATGTTTCCAGACCAGATCATCTAATTTATGAGTAGTCCCCAATTTTCCTTATATTTTTTTGTGTTTTGGTATTTCCCAAGGTAAATCATTCCGAATTAAAGTTTCTAAATATATTCGTATTATATTTGGGTATCTTTCCCCTCACCTTTATACAATTTCACTTTTTTTGTCGAACAAACACAATACATCTTTTTCAACTAAATATATTTCAAAATGCTCTTAAATTTTCCTTCCTTGGAATTCTTCAGGGTACACATGACCCTGTTACAAGCGCGCTCATGGGATTTCCCAAGGTAAATCATTTCGAATTAAAGTTTCTAAATATATTCGTATTATAATTATTTGAAGGAGATTTAAATAAAAACCAAACTATTAATTAGCTTCATTTTCCAAATAGAATTAGTTTTTTTTAGCGTTATTATTTACTTGGGCATAGTAAGGAACCACCATAGTAGCTACGGTCGAAACTGAAAAATATCCAATAAAGACAACAAGCAATGTTATCCAGATTCCATTTGGAATGTTTTTCTCAGGATTTTCTGCTTCTTCTCCTGTAAAAATTAAAATTAATTTTATTATTTTGTTTTTAAATAATTTATTTTTACTTAACCAACTTTACAAACATATTTCACAAAAGTAGGTTAAGGATCAAGTGCTCTAGACTATTTCACTTGTAAAATTCTCGTAATTTCCGAACAAGAGTGTCAATAGGCAAATTATACGTGGATTTTATTTAATTGCATGCTCAAAGTAAGAGCAGTGTACTTGGTAGCAACCTCAAGCAAAATATCCATTAGAAAGGATTTGAATCATGTCAAATATTAGGCGTATAAATTAATCCGGTCCGTTTTTTTTCCAAAAAAGACTTTAATGTGAAAAAACATGAAAAAGTATACTAATCAAAGTATTTGCCATCGCTTGCTATTATTTTTTCCCATCTGTTGGAAAGATTGTAAGATTTGACAGTTGTATTCCATGTCGGAAAATCGACTCGTCCTTCCATCGATCTATTCATTGAGCCATTTCTCTATTTCTTTATAATTATTAAAGTGCTGGTCCGAAAGCTCATGTGTCATCGATCTGAACAAGTGACAATCGGACGGAGCAATGTCTGGTGAAGGTAAAACTTTCCAGTCACGTGCTTCGCCTTTACAATCTTTCCAACATGTGGCCGAGCATAATTGTGCTGGAAGATCACTTTGTCGTGTCTCTTTGCATATTCAGGCCCCTTTGTCTGCCGCCGATTCTGCAGTGATGGTTTGACTCTGTTTTAATAGCTCATGATACACTAGACTCTTCTGGTCCCATAATATACAGAGCATCATTTGCTTGCCGTAAATATTCCGCTTCGATGTCAATGTGAAAGGTTTTCCTGGGTTGCAAATGGATTTCCTTCGTTTGGGATTATCGAAATATTATATATCCACTTTTCTTCTCCAGGAATAATATGATACAAAAACCTTTTCTTTTTTTGGCAAGCATCACTTCAGACATGGCTTTTCGCCTCTCGAAGTCTCTTTCTTTTAGTTCGTATGCCACCCATATTCCTTCTTTGTAAATCTTACGTACGGCTGCCAAACGCACAGAAATTGTTGATCGATCAACATTCAACAATTGAGCGAGCTCATGTTGCTATTGACACGGATCTTCATTGATTAGCGTCTGCAATTCCTCATCCTCGAACTTCTCGGTTGACGTGGACGAAGTTTGTTATCAACACTGAAATCATCACTTTTGAAACGTCGAAAACATTCTCTTCATGATTTATCGATGGGAGCACTTTCACCATAATCTTCTACGAGCATGAACTTCAGCGGCTTTTTTCTTCATATGAAAAGAGAAAATAAGAATTTCCCGGAAATGATACTTTTTTTGGCTCAAATTTCGACATTTTCGAACCAGATAAACATGAAGTCATTGATAAAAACCCAAACGTTTTTCAACTGAATATTATTGTCAGAATGGCACACATTAGAGTTTAGAAAATTACATAGTACAGCAATTAACCGCCAGATGGACCGAATTAATTCACACATCTATTATTTTGGCTTGTTTAAATCTAATGTTTTGTCGATAATGAAAGACTGACACTAAATCTCGTAACGTTTTATTTGACAATTCTAGCATAATCTGGCAAGAATGAGGACAAAACGTTACGTGTAGATCAGGCTATTCAAGGTTCATGCATCTCTTTAAATGTAACGATTTCCTTGCGCAAATGATTTGAAGTAAAGATTCCTTAAGAGGTCTTTTTTACTTTCCTAGAATTACAATTTTTTAATTTTTCATGATCAAAATTTAATTTCATATTTTTTAAAAATATCTATTCATTTTTTTCTCAGTTTAAATTTCAATTTTCTCAACGATCGTTCCTACAAATCATCTAAAATATAAATATGGCAGTCATAGATTCACAGATATGGCGCGTGAATTTGAATGTCTTTATACTAAAAATTTATTAAAATTTTGGTAGTTCTACACATCACCAAGGGAAGTGATGACCACCTACTCTTCAAATAAAATTTTATTCAAATTCAAAATGAGACTTCCCGTCCCATAAAAAACAACCCTAAATATTAATCTAATTTTTACTCACCGCAAGCAGCTATACAATCAAAGCCAACAAAAGCAAAGAAACATTTGGCAGCTCCTACCATCATTCCATTAAAACCAAAAGGAAAAAATCCTCCCTCTCCAGCATTTTCTTTAAATTCTTTGGGAATATTCTCTTTTTTAATAAACCAATTATCTGGATTAGCTAAATATTTAAAAATAATAATAAATAAATAAATAAATATATATATATATATAAATGAAAAAAAAAAAAAAATTAAATATATTGACTTATTTTAGAAAGATATATTTTTCAGTCTTTTTGAGTAATAATAGTATTTATTGAAATGGGAATAATTTTCCCTAAAATTTAGAAAATATCTAATTTCGCAATTTTAAATTATTTTACCTTAAACTCATAAATTGAAAAAATGAGGCACACGCGGGAGTGTCCCATGGTTTGTACCCGAGGTGTTTTACGACTCCCGTGAGTGCCTCATTTTTTCAATTTATGAATTTAAGGTAAAATAACTTAAAATCGCGAAATTAAATAATAGTATTGTGGGCGAAATGTTAGGAGTAGACATCAATTTCCCTAGAAGTTGGATTGACAATGGAGGTGCCGTTGTATGACCGCCAAGATTTCTTGACATAACATTTTGAGTAGAAGTGAAAGACTAGAATGGATGGAGCACTGTAGCCATTAAAAGAGGGTCCGTGATGTTGGACAATAGATAATTATGTAGTGAAATAATTTATTAATTCAGCTCTGCAGTCCCTTAGGATGATTATTTATATTTCTTTTATTTAAAAAAAAATGTTACCTTTAATTGAGCCACCGATGGTAACAATCCAAATCACATAAATATTTATCGATGTCAGAACATTATTCAAAGCCACGGATTCTTTGACTCCAACAATATGTAGGGTCGTGATCAAACAAATCATTCCAAAAGCAAAAAAATCAGGATACTCCGAAAGAAATGATACATTAATTGGCATAACTTTTTCCAACCCATATGCTATTTGGTGTTCAAGTAAACTATCTAAATATGCACTCAATCCACGAGCAACTGAAGCGGCGCCTTTAAAATTAAATACAAGTTAAGAATATAACTCAAATTAACTTATAAATAACAAAATATATTATTAAACATTGGAAAAAATAAATAAAATTTGTATGGTCGTTGATTTCCGAGAAAATTTATTAGCTTTTTAAAATAGGGTGACTCGTAGAGTGAACACTTCGCCTTATTTATTTGAATTTTAAGATTTTTTGAAAGTTTTTAGTTCCAATGCATTCCCAAAGAGTTCAAAGTTCGCTTCTAATGATTTTCTAACTTGGGCTATCTCAAAAAAATAGTAATCAATTTAAAATAAAATTTTTCCAATACCTATTACATATTCAATAATTAAATTCCATCCTATGAAAAAGGCCATAGCTTCACCAATTGTGACGTAACTATAAACATAGGCAGAACCAGCTCTAGGAACTCTTGCTGCAAATTCTGCATAGCATAAGCCTAAAATTCAAATAATATAATATAACTCAGATAATTAATTAATATCTTTAAAGTGTTTTGTTTAATGAAATAATAATAATTGAAATAAGAAAAAGCAACTTTTCATTATGTCAATATACGAGGATTGCCTTTTATAATTCGGGATTGCGCTAAACTAGTGCTGCTGACGCTTCTATCGTAAAGATTGGCATTTTTGATCGTATACGAACTCAAAACGTATTGACATATGAGCGCTATTTGTGTAGTTTACAATAACTTGAAAAAATTCATCTCAGCTAAAAATGGAATTAAATCGTGAATATTTTCGAGGGATTATTTTTTACAACTTTAGACATGGATTAACCCAACATCAGTGCACCGATGAACTTAATTCGACTTTTGGCGATGAAGCACCATCAAGGACTACTGTTTATCGATGGTTTACCGTCTTCATATGTGGCCGTAGTTCAGTTAAGGACGAATTTCGTCCTTCGAAGGTCGTCCAAAATCGGTTGTTGTTCCGAAAAACATTGATGCTAAGCGTGAACTGATGCTGCAAGATCTTCAGGTCACTTATCGTGAGATTGAGGTATCCTTGGGCATTAGTGGAACCAGCATACATTCAATATTGCATTTACATTTGGCCGTCTAAAAGATTTGGTTTTGATCTCAAATCCCGCAACCCTCGTATAAAGTTTTCAGTGTAATTGTGTTTATTTATTTAAAAGGAAGATAGATTGGAGAAATGTAAAAAGAATACCATACCCGAAAAGAGGCGTTTCGAACAAAATTTGTCGATGATCAGTTACTTGTAGGCTGTAAGTAATTATGCCTCAAAGTTATCAGAGAGAATCTTGTATTATATACAATGCATGTATAGATATATATTTTTATAGTGAGGGGAGTTTTATTATTGTGTCGGAGTGAGAGACAATTTGCAATCTGTCTTGTACCTTATTCATCAAAAACAATTTCTCACTTTCAAACAATATTTGTTTAAAATATAACCTTTAGGCCGTTCATTGTAATTCCTTCTTCCGAATGAATGGCCAAAACGTTTTTTTTTTATTTTTATTTTAGGTCATTTTTGACTGCTTAAGTCATTATGACTATATAAATATATATATATTATATTAGGAAATATTAGTATAGATGGTTTCCGGCGGGTGTCGTTCCATGAGGTGACCCATTCGACATTCAACACTGTATGACCTTACTTGTCAAAAAACATCGTAGTGGGTGTTGTTCTTCTCTCTGACCAAAATGGATTTTATATAAATAAACTACTAGGAAAACTTCAAATCTAAAATCTACATAATGAGGGAAGTCTTAAAAGCGTTAAAACTTAAATTGTTTATCTAATCTAATTTTATTCTACGAGCAATAATTGTACATATATATATAGGGCTCAAAAACGGGACTAAGGATTTTTTTGAAATGCACGTATTGGGCTGGCAAATCGATTTGTCCTGGTTTCATCTTCGGGAAAACTCATTTTGATAGGTTTTTTCTTAATTAAAGTAATTGATCAACAGGTGTACCAATAAATATTCACAGGTGTCAAAACTACATCATAACATTGCAAGTGGGTGTTTTGTTTTTCAAAACAAAACAAATGTTGTTTTTTTAAGTCTTTTTTTTGGCATCTGAGGCTATTTATTTTCCTTATGTCCTTATTTTTTTATATTAATGGGTATCCAATATAATATAAATAAAATTTTTTCGGGAGACGAACCACTGACCTCTGATACCTATATTCGAAGAAAAAATCTGGTATAACAGTCGCATATCACATAACTTTCTCTTACCTAAATAAATATGCTTGGATAACCTGTATTTTATAAAATAAATAATTGAAATGTTTAAAGTTAAAAGACTTTTAAAAAATCTGGAAAATGATTAATACATCTTAGATTATCTAATTTATTATATTTGCAGGCAATTTAATCGGAATGGTTTAAGCGAAATTCACCAAAAACTAAAAAAGTACATTAGTAAAATACTATTATACTAGCCGATTTTATTGAAATTGAAAAAAACTAAAAAAGTACTGTACATCATTAAAATACTATTATTCTTTGGCCGATTTTATTCTAAAGCTTCGAGTTGCAAGCAACGAGAGTACCTAGCTTAAATATAAAATTTCAGCCTCGTAGGTTTTTGAGAAATCTTGTTCACACACAAACAGACAGATCCATTCTATAGAATCAGTTTTTCCATTGAATCTTGATATCGATTTTTTTGGCGATCTCAATACTTTCTGCTTATATATTTCATATATAGAAAAGAGAAAGTAAAACCGAATTTGCGAACAGGTTTAATTCCGGATTTATTTCTCTTTTCTTTTTGATCCATAATTGCACTCTATAGGAAATTTTTCTTGAGATGGTATCCAATTTTCAGAGCCATGGAAGGAGGAGGATCCATTTCCCCCACCAGGTTATCGGTCTAGTTGACAAAATAAAGTCTATTTCCTCTTTAACAAAACGAACATTTAACAAACGTTACACAAACATTTAAAAATTATAACAAATTTTGACCAAGACACTAAGTTGGCCAAATTAGATTTTTAGATGTTCATACTCCCCCCCCCCCCAATATCGTAGGTTTGCATACAAATTATAAGATATTTAACCTGCAAAAGAAGAGCTGATAGCTGCAATTAAAAATGAGATGACAACTGCGGGTCCTGAATTCTCTCTAGAAATGATTCCAGCCAAAATATAGACTCCTAATCCAAGAGTACTTCCAACTCCTAATCCAATCAGATCTAATAATTGCAAACATCGATCCAATTCTGATTCGTCAAATTGCATATGCTTCCTCCGAAATATTTTCATTCTGTCAGGCTAAAGAGAATAAAGTAAATTAAAAAGAATATTTAAATTTAATTTAATAATAAATTACCTTTTTTTTTAAATGAAAGAAAAATAAATAAATGTTATTTCTTTATACTATTTGTTATTAAAAAATGATTTTAAATAAATTTGAAAATCAATTGTTGTTTAAAAACATTTTATTTCATAAACAAATTCCTAAGTTTTTTCATTTCAACTTTTTTACAATTTCTCTTCACCATTCAAACTTTGTCGAATAGCAGGAGTCTCCAACCCGCCATTGGTTTTATGCGGCCCGCCAAGCAAATATAAATTTTTTAATAATTTGTCCTGCTTGCGCGTGTAGACCCAAATTTTAACAAAGAATAATGTATTGGATAGCGATCTGGTAAATGTGAGAAAGCTGTGAACCCACACAAGTGCGTAGTGCTCTAGTATTTTAAAAATACGTGCATTCCAAACGTGGCGCAGGACACACATATATCTTTTTAATATTTTATTTTTTTCTTCGATACAATTATAAAACGATAACAAAAGTGTTACTATAAACAAAATTCTTTTGTTTTCTTTTATGTTGACGCTTAATTATATTCATATTTGTTTTTAAATAAAAATTTATTAAAGCTATTACTTAATATTGCTATGAGCATCCAAAAAAGGTTGCCAATCTCTGCCATACAGAATCCAATGTCTTTTTCGAATTTTCCCATAAAAAAAACTCATTAGCGCATATTTACGTTTGTCTGAGAGACAAATATCCTCTTTAATTAAATTCTTTTTATTCAGATTATATACTAATAATTTTAAATGTTTTAAATGTTAATCGTATTTTCTTATGAGAGAATTTCGGTCTAATATGGTCGACGACTAGCAGGTTTTTTTGTTTTCTATAATTGTGATTATTTAAAAGAAATCCACTTTTTTTTAGACTTTTCGGTATCTGAGCCCATATAGACATTATAAATATATTTTCATTGGACTGCCTGGGATCCGAACCATACCCCCTTGGCTTCTAAAGTTATTATCAATATCTTTAACCTTTTGGCCACGGAGGGCGGAATACTTGAAAATAGAATATCTAACAATGATGATTATTCAAGTCATATTTCCACAGAAGGCGAATAGAATATATTATGCGTAACAATAATAAGGAAACTCTTTTAAAGACAGAATCTAAGCCAAGCATGAATATTCGGAAAGGTTGAAGAGCAACATTTTAAAACGTTTCTTTATTTTTGTTACTCATAATAAATATATAAATGGCGGCGGATCGCCTAATAATTTAACCGATTGGCAAAAAGGACGATTTAGACGTGTGAATTCGAAATTGCTTCCTTCTCTATTCCTGTCTATATAAGTCAACTGAAAATTTTAAACTCGTAAGAGGTGCTTAGTTTATAGGTTAAAAAACACACGGGCGTAAACCACGGAAGAACGTGGGTTCGATTCCCGCGAGTGCCTGATTTTTTTAATTTATGAGTTTAAGGTAAAATAACTTAAATCGAGATATATAAATATTTGCATAATTAGGAGATATCGTTTTCTATAAAAATGGAACTGTAAAATAAAAATAAAATTTCTCGTCCTGCAGCTGAGTGTTTAAAAGCAAGTCAGAGGATGTAGATTGGGATTTTTAGTCTGACAAAATTTATTCAAATTATACAGGATAACAATTAATTTTAATAAAATAGACAGAACCTTTACAGTAACCGTCGAAAAACTAAGTGTTGCTATTGTGTATTTTCTTTATTTAGTAAAACGTGGAAATTTTTATTTTGGAAATAAGAAGAGGCTTGGCAAAATATTTGGAAATTATGTGTCAATAATTACTTGTCTGATTTACTTTTATCTTTAACTATTTTAGCACTATTATGTATAATATTGTGAGGGTGTAATAGGAGGGACCGGGGTCGGTAGTCACAAGATCTGTTATTCAGTCGCCTAAATGATGATAATTACTTTTTGTCCTTGTCTTATTTTTGTTGTTCGAAATTGAGAGATGTATTTTTTATTGAAAATTTTTTCCCTAGTTCTTTCTTTTATAAATAAATAAATAAATTTATTTAAGACCTGCCTAGAGGCACAAGTCCATGGTGGCTGGGTCCAATCAAACACAAATACAAATTTATAAATTACATAACATAAAATAAATACAAATATAATATATATATATATATAATATAAGAAAAAAAAATAGAAATATAAATGTATGGTCATTAACAAATGACATATTCATACATTTCTATCGAAAGAAAAAGATAAAAGCATAATTAAATAATGCGCGCAATATGACCAGTAGTAAATGACGCATTAGCTATTCCGACATTCGCCTTAAGCTGTTAAAACATGGCCAAAATCTCACACAAGGATGATGTGACCTCATCCTACCTGAGCTAATCTCTCCGCTTGAGAACTAAACAAAATTTTCACACCACTCTACTACTTTAGGACTTGAAAAAATGTATAATAGATTTAATCATAGGGAGCAGAGAACTATAATCCCAAGTAGTGATAGACTATTTCACAATTCAATACCAGACCCTATAAAAGAATGCAAACATATTTTTCAAGAATTGTGGTTTATGAATTTTCTTCCTATGATCTTCTCTTCCTAAATAATTTGGCTCCTGAAACCTACTTGATATTTCCATCCAACCTCCTAAAACCTTGCTACGCCTTAAACATCACTTTCAATTTAGCTCATTCCCTCCTTTCTAATAAACTAGACCCAGACTTACTAGCTAATCATTAAAGTAGGACTAAAAAACCTATCAAATTTTCCAAAAACAATCCTAGCTGCCTTCCTTTAAACCATCTCTATTTTTCTCTCTAACTGCTGCAGATGTTGGTCCCACACCCCTGAACACTACTCTAAATTAGGCCTCATATAAGTTAAATAAACTTTGGACTTGACTTCCTTGTACGTACCTTTCAAAACTCTACCAAGCATCTCCAGTTTCCTATACAGACTATATAGTTTCCTATGATGACTATATAATTAATATGAGATTCCCATTTTATATTTGCCTAAATATGTATTCCTATACAACTAAACCTAACTAAATTTGATTTAAAATGGTTAAGTTCCATCGAATTAGAACTATACTCTACTATTCCAAATCATTCTGTAAAATAACCCTATCACTATCACTATCCACTATTCTATATACAATACAATCATTTGCCAAAAGCCTAAATGATGATTGCACTAAAGAAGGCAAATCAGATTCCACTAAAGAAGGCAAATCATTCACTTAGATAAGGAAAAAATGAGGACCTAAAACTTTACTCTGAATCACCCCTGACACAACATCTATCCTAACAGACAGACTACTACCTACTTTTACAATTTGAATTAAAGCACCTAATAAATCTAATTTATTTAATAGACAAACCTAATGAACATAATATTTCTAAAAGAATATTATGACTGACTTTATCAAAAGCTCTAGCAAAGTCCAAAAAATTGCATCTATACGCTGATTTTTATCTAAAGCATCCCGCAGATCCTGAACAAAAGAAACTAATTGAGAATTGCAAGAATAACAACCCATGTTGTCTATGATAGAATCATTTTCGCCTTTCCAAATATGAACGGATACGCGAGTCTATCAACCTCTCTAAAATTTTGCACACCATACTATTTAAACTGACCAGATTATAATAAAAGCTATGCTATCTCCCCTTTTGTAAACTAGAACAACCAAAGCACTTTTCCAAACAAGAAGCATAGCTTCCTCCTCCAAACAACTATTAAATAGAAAAAACAAAACTTTTGAAACACTTTCTTCGACAAATTTTAAGAGGTATCATTTCATCTTCACCCGAGGCCTTCCACGATTTTAAGTCCTGAATACATAAGGCTACATCTGACTAAAATAACTAAATCCTCCATATGACTATCACTAGGACACCCCTCACCATCTCCTGGACCTATAAAGACAGGCGAATATTGTCTATTCAACAAATTTGCCTTCAAAACATTATCCCCAACCATTTCTCCATCATCCCCTAAAAGAGCAGGGACATTTGCCGAATCCTTTAAGAAACGAAAAAACATTAAACCTAATTCTATCACTACAATTCCTATCTATTCGCTTTTCTCTTAAACTACACTAACAATATTGATTAAGTTGGCTGTACATATAATAAATAGAATGATCTTTAGGATGTATTAATCATTTTCCCCCCTCAAAATAGTGTGTTTTTTTTTTTGTTTTTTTTTTGAGGGAAAATCCTTAAATTAAAGGCTTTAAAAACCCTCAATCCTAACAAAAAAAATCATTCCCCGGTTGGTTACCCCTGGTGTATCGTGCACTAATGGCACAC
>JAAAKE020130571.1:0-14411 GCA_010014785.2 Anisolabis maritima | reverse complement strand
CATCAAGGACTACTGTTTATCGATGGTTTGCCGACTTCAATCGTGGCCGTAGTTCGGTTAAAGACGAATTTCGTGAAGGTCGTCCAAAATCGGTTGTTGTTCCGGAAAACATTGATTGATGCTGCAAGATCGTCATGTGACTTATCGTGAGATTGAGGTATCCTTGGACTGTCTGTCCCAACACAGAACTATTTTTAGTTTAACACCTTTTGACTGGATTCTTTTTATTAATATTTCCCAGGGATGGTCCACTCAGATGTTGTGCAGTTAAAAAAATTTTAATTTGAGGAAAATTTCATTTAAAATTGCCATTCAGATCCTCATATCAACACTCTCTATTGATATACTATTTATAAAAAAGATTAATTTTCTAATATATAATACAATATAACGGATTAACGTCAATTAAAATCCTAAGCTTAACCTAATTAGTAATTCCATACTTTTAAATTTTTTTTACCAAGGATTAAATATTTCCTTATTATTTTATAATTCTAAAAATATAAAATTATTAATTATTAATTATTAAATTATTAATAATCAATTAAAGAGAAAGGTATTATTGGTGAACGATTGACCGAGGGCATTAAAGAAAGGAAAATTGAGTGGTGGGGAATGACAATTACCCTATCATTCTCCCCCCCCCCCCATAAATTCTCTTAATTTTTAAATTTAGAGCAAAATAAATTATTCGATAATGGATTTTCATGGAGAAGGAAACACTAAGCCACCCGATTAATTCTAAGAACTCTCTACCATCAAATTTTTAAATTCTCATTATTTTAAATATTAGTCCTTAAAAAGAATCATATTCGTATTAACTCCCAGCATCCCTTTCATAGACTTGCAGTACCTCTGCTCTAGAATTACAATATCTATCATTCCATTCACTGACTGAAGGAAATATCAATTATAATCATTTGCTTATTTTGACTAATGAATTGCTAAGATTGAATAGAAGGTTATTTAGTCTAAAGGGATTCCAGGATGCTGAGCTTCCTTTCTAACTATGTGCCTCCACTCAGTTAGTTTGCTATATAATTAAAGAAAAAAAAGTAAAAATTTGTTTAATTTGTAAAAATAAAATTTTTCTCAAATATTATGAATTTCTGACTCCCAAAACCCAATTTCCGCTTGAATTCGACCTACCTAGAAAAGTGAGCAATATTTTTTTATTAAAATACTCCCTCACCAAAAAATCTTACAAACCAATATCTTTTCAAAAGATAAATTAAAGTAGTTTCTGAAACAATTCAAATATATGGAATATTATTATTATTATTAATATTATTATTAATATTATTATTATTATTATTATTAGCTGAGGGTTTTCAACCCTCTTTCTCTTGATATACCCTTCTTTAAATGTTAACTCTATTAAGAGATATACGGGTCAACAAAATTTGTTATGATTCATTCTTTCTTTGACTTCTAAAGTAACTAGTATTATCTCTATTATATTCTTAAAAAGACTCCAAAGAACATACATAAAGTCTGTTTCTCTACTTGTTATTTTTTAATTGAATCTTCTAAAAATGTCTTCTTTTTTTTTTTTATAAGCTAAGAATGAACATGTCAAAACGAAGACCGAAAAAGGAAGGGAACCAAACAAAATTACAAAAAATCTTACAAAATTTTGATATTTCATAATCTTTGCCAACTTGAACGATTTGTTAACTTTTAGTGACCTGGAGAGTGAGGGAAAAGGGAGTTTCCTTCATCCTTCCCTTGCCTACACACTTGCTTATTCTAAATTCAATTTTTGAATTCAACTTCCACAGTTGTTATTATTAATAAATAAATTCGATTTTCGAATTAACTGTAGATTATTTGTAGAATGTTTGGGCTTCTCATCCTGTGACCTTTTTCAGGTACAATTCAGATACAAATCAAAGAGTGTTTCATCTAGAGAGCTACAATCTGAAGTTATCTTTAGATGTAATACTCTTTGTGATTTGTATCTGAATTGTACTTGAAGAAGGTCACATAATGTGTTACAGAAACGTTTTATTTAATACAAATAAACCACAGTGAAACTTAAAATATAATTTATATATTAATAAATTCAATTTTATTTATTTTGAAGCATAGAAATTTTTCTCTTAAGATTTTATATTATCTTCAAATCACATAAATATTAATAACTTAAATAGCCTTTATTCATGTCACTTTTTTATAATTTTTCATATTCATCTTTAGCCATAGGTTTCGGGAATATAGATCAGATAGGGCGTGTTTCACCCCAATAAAAATCCTGAGGTGCAACGCCTACTCCCTCAAGGAATTTCTTCCTTTTTGTTTTATATTCCAAATAAAAACTTTTTACTTAGAATTTTGAACACTAAGCAGTGACGTCATTCCAACATTTTTTGGAGGAGAGGGGGTAAAGCATCTTTATGGAGCGTTTCCCCTTTGTTTCTTTGACTTTTTATTTTTATATAAACTTTCTAGATTTATAATTTTAATAACACTGTGTGTGAAAAAGTTTAATAATAAAAATTTTTTCCTATGGAGGAAAAAAATTTGCTCCCTCCACAAAAAAACACCCTAGCCATTGATGATGGGGTATATTAACAAATATGTTATGTTATGGAAACAACTTTTGGGAGACACGATAACAAAAGTTAAATCATATATTTTTTTTAATTTTAAAAAGTTTTTATCACACTAATTTTAATTGCATCAAATAAAAATATGTTTGTTGTTCAGCCTCTACCTTTGGAAATACGGAAACAAAATCTAATTAAATTGTTCAGAGGGCCGGCTAGGGGAGGGGTAGTCTCCTATTTTTATGAAGTGGACAATATTTATTGTTGTTGAGTAGTTCAAGGACACTTTTAATAAACTCCGCATTGAAGAGTTGAGTGGAATGAGGAAATTAGATCAATTGTTCACTTTTAGTCGGAATTGATTACAATGTTTTGAAAAATGAAAACGATTTATGGATTTCTAAAGAAGATAGAGCGGAATTAGTTGTACATATTGTGAAATAAGACCAGAACTAACAGGACCTTATAACTATAGAGACATACACCCTTGCATCGGATGTTGTTTGACTGGACCGAGCCCTGGCGCAGGGCCAGTCGCTATAATCAATAGGATCATCGCCTTTCATGCATTTGTACTCCAACCCCCACCCAACCTTACTCATTAAAGCGCATCAAAGAAATACCTTTTGGTGTTAGGAATCGACTTCACGTACTTCATCTCATTGAAATGCTCTAACTCGTCTGAATTAGATTACCAAATAAAAGTGCGAAATCTTGCATTTCAATAGTTGAGAATTTAGAGTATGTTTATATATGTTGAATCAGTAATTCATGAAGTTTTTATATTCTTCATTTTAAATGCAGCCCGAAATCCATATGCCCCTTGGAATATACAAATATAGAATCAACAAATCCCAGACCTTCTAACTTTAATCCACATTTTTTCCATTATTCCTTTAAAAAAAAATCTTTTTCGTCGAAACAATTTCTTATCATAATCATTATTCAATTATAATATGATTCATTCTTTCACTTTATAAAAAAACATCATCTTAATTAAAAGCAAACATTGATTAATTAAAAACTTAACCTCAGTTTTCACTTTTGAGATGGGAGAGTATTTTAAGGAATTATTCAAAGTCAAAAGCATAATTCAATATTCTCTCGCCCTTATCGAAACATAAACCTTTCCTGACATTCTCACTTATGGCTTAGCAAAGGATTTCCATAACAGCCCGAGGTAATATTATCAGAGTAACACCACCTTTTGTTATTGTTTATTTGATTTAAAATAAAATAGATATAGGACATCTTTATAGTCAGAAAAAATTATAACAATAAATACGATATAATATAGTAAGTGTATAATTAATTCAAATTTACACTTTAAAAAAAAAAACATTTTTATTTAATCTTTTCAGCCATTTGTTTCAGGGGCTGACATGTTGGGGGTACTCCACTTAGTAACTTTCTTAAAATTATACTGGCGTGGGTTCCTATTTATTAATTTTAAATCAATTATTTTCTCGTCTAAAAAATATACTTATAGGATTACTTAGTCTATTAATTTAAAATAAATATTGTATTGTTATAATTAGGTGTTCAAAGGCGTTTCCGGTCATTAGCACCTTTTCATTGTAACTTATTGAAATAAAATATATTTTTTATTAAGTTTAATATTTTTTTTTCTAATCAATTATTTATGAATATCACACTTTTTTGATTATCAGTAATTTTCCTTTCAGTGATAAAATCACATAATATACATGAATATCATATTAGTAGATTAAGATCAGAATAACGCACTATAGCTACGTTTGCAACAATTACTAACCAAACCACCTGCTAAATTACTTAAAAAAAGTAAGGAAGGTAAGTCACACCTCTAACTTCCTTACCAATAAATATATCCTCAATAGTTTCGTATTTATGGAGAATTTGCTTTGGCTGCTAACAGTCTTGCCCAAACACCTCGTTAACGAAAGTGTGGGGACGATCTATTTTGCCTCAAAGCCCTCTATCACCGCCACTCCTCTTAGAACAAATTTTTTCATCTACTAAAACAAGAATATACATCTAATATACAAATTAAAATTTTTTCTTTTTATTTCAACTCATTTAAATTACTCCTAGAACAACTGAGCCATTTCTTTCCAACTACAGATGTTCTGTTCCTTGTTCATTTAAGATAAAAAGTCCCCTTGAATCCGTTGTTCAGACAACATCATTTAAATGTAATTGGATGAATCATTCATTCCCTTTTTTGAGGATGGTGGGATTAATGAATTGAGGCGAATTAAAAATAGTTTCTTTGAAAACGACTAGGTCTAAATTTTTTGCTTTCACAACCAAATTATTTATATCATCTTTACAAACTTAACAAATCTCAACTGAAACAACACCTATACTTTATAAGAATTCTAGTCCCTTAATCAAATGAGCTTTTAATTACAATTTTCTAAAACATAATGAAGGGGTTTGAATCGTTTTATTAAAACAAAAGGTGTACTGAAAAAGATTTATATTTACTTAGTTCAAAAATTATTATAATAAACTTCGACATAGGATTCACACTTAAACTACGATCAAAAATTATTAAAAATTATCTGATTTTTTATTCAAATTTTCTTCAATATTTTGCCCATTCTTTTTGATAAGAATGAATTAATTAGACATTGAAATTCACTACATTTACTCCTTTAAATTGATGATAATGTTATTTAAGAAACAATAACACAATTCAATCTTTTATTTGAAAAGTAAAAATATATTATTAAAAATTAAGTAGAACTGCGCCCTCTAGACATTTAATTTTGCGCCCATCATATGGATTTATACTGAGGTAACTTGAGTAAACTTGTAAAGTTAAACTGGGACGCGAGCACCTTGCCTCCTTAGAAAAAAAACCTCGAATTTTAGCAAGGACTTTCCCTCTAAGGATTGCAATCTCCTCCTCTGCAGGATAGTTACGTCACTTGTGAACCCTAGCTTATGAAAGAAAAAAAATTACAAGGTGTTTTTCTTGGACCACATTTGCAAATATTTTGTACATCTATGTGTGATATTACTGAAACGGTTCTAAATATTTACAAATTTATTCAAGTCTAAATAAGGAAAAATTCTCCCGCATGGTAAAAACCGTGAAAAAATAATAACATTTTTTAATCCACTAAAAAAAAATGCATCAAAAAAAAAAAAATGTTGTTTATGAAAAAGATGTATTTTTAACTTCTCCTTTACCTTCTACCGAATCCTGCTATTAGCATTGAATAAAAATAAAATATAACTAGTTGTCTTTCTATAAGGAAGAAAAAGAAATTCTCGTTGTATGTTTTCTTGTCACGTGCCATAAAATATTTCTTTTCTGCGGAACTCTGTCTCTCTCTTAATTCTCCTGTTTTTACAATTTATTGCATGTCAAATCTTGGAAGAATTAACTTAGCACATGCCCTATATATATATAAATTTATATATAAAGAAAGAGTAAAGAAGTAAAGAAGAGGAGAGGTTATTGCTATTTTACTTTATTCGCATTAGGAAATAAATTAAAAAAAACAACTTTAAACGTGAACAATTGTCTATAAATACATTATATACTACGCATATACTTCACTTTAAATTCAACAATGATGAGTCAACTAAAAATAAAATTCCTCAAGGGATCGGAAACCCTCAATTCTTTGAGTACAAACTGTCATTCAGTACTTAAAGTATTGGAGTCAATTATCCCCTGTACTTTTAAGCTAGATACACTGATACTGGAAAAATACTAGTACGGGTTGCTGAGAAAGTAATCCCAGTAGTATAGTGGTTACTTGTAAAAGTACTTCCAATGCAATATTGATTATTTCAAATATTTTTTAGAAAGTACTGGCACTTAGTACTACAAGTATTAAATGTATTTGGGTACCCCAGCACTGGCAACAGCGCTTTTTTAATTCTCAAATAATAGTAATATATTATTAGGTTCAAAAGAATTTATTTGTGAATTTATGTTGGTTTGATCAAATTGAACTCGCAGTTAATTTTTAATTTTTATTACAGCATATTTTTTTCTCATTTTTCCATATAGCTTCACATATTAAAAAACTGCCAACATATAACCATTGTCACCACTCCTTACTGATCTCTAAAATACCTGGATATCATCATTACACACTACTAGCTGAGGAGGACTTGCAAGAAAGAGCAACGAAGTAGAAGGGTGCAGACGCGCCCTTCTTCATTCTACGACGAAAACTCCCTTCGCTAATTAACATTCATATAAATTGGTAAAACTAGAAACAAGAATTTTTTATTAAATAGAATATATTTAAAAAATTAAAAATTGAAATCGGATTGAATTTAATTTCACCATCGTATTATTGTTATTTTATTATATTAAATAATTTTATTTAAAAAGGTTTCCGACTCTTCTCTAGTGATTTTATTTTTTGTAAACATAATCTGAATGATTACTAAAACTGAGATTATATGCAAATGCATATTTTAAACTATTAAGCTTATCACGTAACACAATCGTTACCCGCTTTTTCGGATTTTTTCCCTTACACAATTAAACATTTGTTTACAAAGCAGCTTGACAATAAATGAACGTCTGTCATCCTTAACCATGTTATAAATAGAAAAATCATATCAAGAGGTGTTATTATTTAGCGTTACTAAAATACTAAATAAACTTTACTGAGCAATGTTTATTGTTTGTACGTGTGCTTAGGCTTTTTATGACCCTGAGTTGATAAATAATAAGTTAACAGAAACATTTTTTTCTGAAAATAAAGACTTAATAACAAAGCTAACCATGTTTATATGAATCAACCAACCACATTTACATTTTAATATTCTTTCATTACAAAAATTTATATTTTTGATTAATGTTCATTTTTTGTCTACTCCGTGATATGACATCGTAATTTCAATATTAAACCAATTTAATTTAAATTTATTTCGTGACAATGTAAAATTAAATTATAATTCAACCCCTTTAAAAAAATATTATTATTTAAAAAAAAAGACAAATTTTGAAATCAAATAACCAGGCTTGGCCTTCTTGATATCCCAGAACCGAACCCAAAACATTTTATGGCTCTAAAAATTGTCAAATCCTATACCCCCCTCAACTATATCTTGTGTTTCATCTTAATGGATAATTGGAGAGCTACATGAAATTCAAAATAATTAAATCTCATATTTTACCTATTATTATATTTAGTATTTTCGGATTTCATTTAGGTTTTCTAATTATATCTAAGACGAAACAAAGGATACAGTTTGTTTTAACTAACTACTTTTGAAGGGGATAGTATGTCGCGCTAATATACTTGATTGAGTTTCCATCGTCGTTATATTACCCTCTTACATGGATTTTGTAATTTTTATAATAATAAAAATATTTAGAATACAAAATAATTTTATATTAATATCATATGTTAAAAGAATTGAGGGCTCTTCATGCTATCCCTAAAATTTAAATTATTTTTTAGGTTTTGAAGCTTCCACTTCCTGGTTTCTTTACTTAAGTTAATTACTCTAATAGTAAGAAATAGGAAATTTATGTTAATATTTAAAATCTGAAATCCCAATCATATGCTTGTTTTTATATAAACTGATCAAACTTGATAAAAATATACTTTTTTTGCTGACTCTTCGATGTCAAATATAATAATATCATATCAAGTTGAAAAAATTAGTGCCAAAAAGGGACTTTCCTATACTGGATAGTAAGACAATAAACTAACTATTCATACTTTGTAGCTCTGATGATGGTCTAAATCCGGACCGAAACGTTAGCAGTTGTTTATATACAAATATATATATCAGAATGAAATAAAGTGCACAAAGTCAGCATTCTTCATTTTTCACTTTTCAACTAATTACCTGCTCTTTTTTTTGGAAAATCACAAAAAATTATAATAATCAATCATTTTCAATCAGACTTTAGTACTCAGTACTTTCAGACATTCAATACTCCTAATACTTTTTTTTGAAACTTGATGTATTATAGGCGCATAAATTCATTTATTTTTACTTGCTGGAAGGTGGTCAATTCTAATGACTAAATCACTAATCGGTTTTTAGGTTAATTGATCCAGAACTTCTATACACCGGACAACGCATTTGTTAAATCTGAGTAGGTATGGTCCCCTCTGGAGCAATTAATCGAAGTGAATTGATTATTTCGGTTGTCTAACTTCAGCAACCAAACACGATCTACGCCTTCGATGGAATTTTAATTACTGGTACTGGTTGCTGAAAATGTATTTCTAGTACTACTAGTTACTTGAAAATCTATCAAAGTACTTACAATATAATACTGAGTATTTAAAGTACTTTTAGAAAGTACTGACTTTTAATTCTGCTATTTTTTACCATATATTTATAAACTTAAAAATGAGGCATCGCTGAGAGTTGAGCTCTATTAGTTTTCACATCACTATTTTACATATATATATATATATCGTACTACTGAAAAAATTTGATGATCCTTCCCTCTAAATAACTTCATTTTAAGCATAATTTTGTTTTATGATTTTAACTACATGTACATTTAATATCTGGGCAAAAGAAGACTCAGCCAATGAAAGTAATTAGAGTATTATTCTGGTATATTTTGACTTCATTATATGTTTGGCAAACGATTAATTCAATATTTTTACATAACCTGTATGCTGATTTCATATAAAAAATTTACAATATAATAATAAAACTAAATTTATTTTGTACAATTTTATCTTATGTTTTTTTTTTTTCTAATTAAATTGTTCATGAATTTCTAAATAAATCTTTGCTATTTATCTTTTAATAATCCATATATTTCATGATAATCTCTTTCTCTTTGTAACCACAATATCTTACTCCAATACTTCTTGTCATCATTGTTTTAGCTCATCTGAGATAATGAACTTGATTAAATACCAAAACGTCAAATGTCTTTAGAACCATTACACCTATTTTCCCTATTCTATCATTATTAATAACAACTTATCCTCTTTAATTAATTCAATAATTTTAAAACCAACATTTAACCAAATTCGAATTTTATCGGACTCTATAAATTCAATTACGGGTTCACCCTTTGTTTATCTCTTGTGCTTTCGCTTATGCACTACACCTTTGGGCTTAGTCTACTAACAAGCTACATTAATTCGTAACTAAATCAGAATATTAACTACCTCGACCTACTTCTAAACAAACCTACCAGGATGATTTTTTATTAAATCTAATTTGACTTTCTTGTTTCATAATGATAGTTGTAACTCTTTAAACTCTTATATCCATCTTGGTCGGATAAGCCTCATCCAAGTGCACCAATTAATTTTGGTTTTGTTAATATACATATACACAACACATTAGTGAGTGCTAACTTCCATCCATCGAATGCAAATCCAACTAAATAATGATATATCATAAAGTTGAAAAATTTTATTTATCCTTTCGGAATTGGATGGTTCCCTATAGATTTCTATAACGAATGGGACCACCAGGATTAAATTCCAATAATTCACTAGCTACAGATGGATCCATTGGATCGCATTTTAGACGTATTTTTTGTTTTGTGAAGAAATTTTCTTACTATTATTAAAAAAAAATCTTCAGTTGATTTATTTGTATAAAATAAAATGTTTCATAGAATACAATTTTGTTACATTCGCAAGAAGGCAACCTACCGACCGAAACGTTGGATTTTATACAAATTAATAAACACACTTGTTTATTTAGTATTGATAATAACTCTGCTTCTTTCTTTGACTAGTTCATTCGGTCGACATGGGAAAAAATTATTGTAACGACCTCGAGAGGAGACAAGAGAAGCCTGGAATTTAGGGAGCAAAAGAAATCCCAGGCTTAGCTCGGGTAACTCAACCAGATGTAAAAATTTAATATATATTTTTGAAGGAGTTCCCCATTTCCTAGCACCTGATCTGAACTGAATTAACTTATAAGATATAACCCCATTGAGTGTTAGAAAGGATAACCACTTTGTAATATTAAAAATTTTTTTTGAATGAAATTACTTATTGGTTAACTTTTCTATTTGATTATTATTTTTTTATTTGGATTTTAGCTGAATATCAAAAAAAAAAACAACAAAATAGTGGTCAAAAGCACATATGGTAATCGGGTGTCTAAATAGCCAAAATTTTACTAAAAGGAGGTTTTTATAAAAAAATACTTTCGAGGCTTTGGAGGAAGAGGGGAAAATGCACCCCTACTTCCTCCAAATGATAGACAATTTCCTAAAAACATCATTTTCGAACTCGAGACTGAAAAAGTGTATTTTCCAAGAAAATTTGAAAATATAACATAATACTTCCTTTTTATAACATAAAGTAAAGAAAGAATTATAGTATTTATATAAAAAATTGAAATTTTTTGAGTTCTTCGTTTCATAAATATTTCCTTTGTTGATAATCGGTGATTAGTGATCAGTGATCGGCGAAACTCGGCCAGGTCGCTGCGCCGACGATCAATAGCGAAGGGTTGTGGCCAAAAAGGCTCATTTGCAAGGCTCCTTTAACACAAGTACTCAAGAGCACTCATTCACTCACACTCACTCCTGCCTTATAAACCTAATGGGTTGTCTCATTTCACTCAGTTTTTTAACCTCTATTGATTATTTTTTTCATTTTTTTTATAAGATTATTACAAACAATAATGTAAATTGTAGAACATCATAGAAAATGTCTTCGTTTTTTTTTTTATTATTTCAAATATTTAAAAAAAAATAAACGACTCCGCCAATAATTTAATTCATCTATCGATGTATAGATCTACTTCATAAATTGAATAAAAAAGAACATTACATCGATCTAAAAATAAAAAAAAATTTTTTAGAGAACCGTTACCTCTCTTCCATAGAAATTGTTTCTTACTCAATAAAAGTACGCACTATTAAATGCAAAATACTCAGATTCGATATCTTTTATAAGTTTTGGCCAGACGCACAGACAAAGCGCTTTTCTTTTTGGAAAATGCTCTAAAAATATAAATTCACTCAACCATTGAAAAATAAAATCAATTTTAAAACACATTTATAAAAATTAAAAAAGCACAATAAAATCTCTCCCCAAAAATTTGACAAAGGTACATATTAAATGTACTCCTCCCATAAAGTTATATAACAAATTTATTTATTTCCTAAAATTGTTAAATTAAATCTCAAAAATTACTCATTTATGCAATTATTAAATTCATCAGTAAAATATTAATTTTTTTTAAATCTTCGTATTTAAAAATTATTAAAAAACTTGAGCATTTTATTTGGGAATGGGGCCCAACTACTTCCTACATTCCAAATGGAATAAAAAAATGCATTCTTTGTTGTACATGAGAAAGGAGACTTTCAAATAACATCACTTCTTGTCGTACACCTCTCCTCCCCAAAAAATCTACCTTGCTTCCTATTTAGATAGAATCATATAGCTCTCTTATTGTAGATGGATGCCTAACTAAAGGGCGCTTATATCAACTCCAACATGCTCAACTCCTACTTCCTTTGGACAAATTAAACCTAATTCTTCATTTAAATTTAATTTATATTTTTCTTATAAACAACCTTTTTATGAGAAAAATTATTGTAATTTCTTATTTACCCTTTTGAGTACAAATTTTCAGCAAAGGCGATGCCCTTTTCAACTCAGGCGTGAAAATTCATTTGTAGACAAAAATTCTCGAGAGCTCATTTTTGTAATGTTAGTTAGAAGACAATTTTTTTGTTCAAATGAATTTTATTACGCATGAGAGATCTAAAAAAGGTACAAAATACGAAATGTTAAATAAATAATTTTCTCATTTTCAAATTATAAAATTCCAACAACAACAACTATTTAAATTTAAGCTTAAAACTAAATCCAAACTTACCGTTTTTTTATTCATTAATAATGAGATTCTAATAATTTAATAAAAAGCGTTAAAATTATAAATTTAATTTCTAACATTTTAGATTTCCCTACAGACCATTTAACAAAATTAATTAATTTATAATTATAATTACACATAAAATGATATAATGGCCACATATCATTCATAAAATATTAATAATCATAATTTATCTCTCATTTTCTTTTTTTTTTTATTCAATCTTTAAGTTCTGTATAAATAAATAATCACATAATTTGGGTTGACATTTAAATTTGAATAGAGGAAGTAGACATGACGAGGGTTAAACCTAATTAAGGTCCCAAAGGTCGGACTCAGTGACAACTTCATTTAAATACACAATATGTTTCAACCCGAGAGATAAATATGAAAAAAAAAAACAAAATGAATTAAGAATAAATAATCCTATATAAATATATCAAAATTAACTGGTAAATGTAAAATAATATTACTGCCAAAAATTATTTAAAATTTTTAAAACTAGACCAAGGAATTCTAAAAATTTTTTCTTTTACTGCTCTTTTTTTTCTAAAAATGATTCATTTAAAAATAATACTAATAATTTATTGTATATTATTATTGTTATTATTAATTTATTGTTCAAAGACACACAGGGCCGGATTCAGGGATCAACTGGGGACATGAATAGTTTGCTATACAAAAAAAGAACCAAAAGAAAAATTGCATCGAGAACTTCTATTTTTTTTATTTATTAAATTCAATTATAAGTATTTTTAATGAATTTAAAATTTAATTTTTTCAAAAACTATGAAAAAAATTATATTTCTTTACTCTCTTAAAAGGTTTATTTTTAAAATAAAAAATTTAAATAAAGTAATTTCAGAATTAGAATGTTATTGACAAGCGGATGAATATTTTTTTACTATGATAAATTTGAGTTTAATTATTTTATAAAATATTCTTATATTATTATTAAATAAAAAAAATTAAAAAAATAACATCTCCATTTGACTTCAAAGATTTTTTAAAAGGTAATTTAATCTTAATTTTATTCAATTTTACTTTGTGTAAGTTTTACTTCTCTTCTTTTTTTCTTGTAATAATATATTTCGAAAGAAAAAGTTGAGAAATCGTTTATGCCAAATTAGCATATTCTTTTATATTCCTATGGAATAAAATTTAATGCTTGTTGCCGAAATTTTTTTTTGTTTTCGTCATCTGAGACCATATAGACTTTAAACGATTTTAATGTATTACTTACATTATTCAGACATCTTTATTTATACCAATTGGTATCCGATTGATTTAAATAAATTTTCAGAGGACTACCTGGGATCCGAACCCACATCCCTTGACTTTTAGGCACTGTTTCCGAAATTATTACAATTTGAATAATTATTGGTCAAAGATTCAATGATTAATTAATCTTAATTTTATAATGAGGATTTTAACAGTTTAGTAGAGTTATGTGGTGTTTAGGACGTGTAGGGTGTAATGAAGCAGAGACTATAGCTATGTTGACACATGCCTGAGTACTTACTTACTTGTACATCCGAATCGATCCTAAAATGCCCGAAACCTGACATTATACACAAGTAAATCCAGGCATATATAAACTCCCTAAGAGGTTGGAAGACTTTAAGGCGGGAAGGAAATATGTTCATCACTCGGGGCACTTCGGACATTTTCGGTTCTTTTCGGGTTTCGATGAGTCTTTTTGCACAAGTAAATTCAGGCATGTGTAAACCCACATTAAGGCTGTTATTTCTTCTCCTTTTATGCTAGCCTTCCTACAAGCCAAGGTCAGTCTGTGCGTCGGGCCGGCTTGCTTCTTTCGGTTGTATATATACTTAATAAATATGGAAACAAGACAAAATTAAAGATTTTGCCTCTATCGAGGCTTCAATAAATTTTATTTAAAATAATTCTTGTTGCTATACTATAAGTCCAATTTTATTTCACTCTGTGTGAAAATTTATTCGAAAATTTCACCCGTTTGTGATTTAAAATTTTTCATTATTTCTATTTCTTATTAGAAAGTAAATTTTTAATTTTCTATCTTTCGCATCTTTAAGGTTCACC
>JAAAKE020130570.1:0-33866 GCA_010014785.2 Anisolabis maritima | reverse complement strand
GGCCCTGTGGTTATTTGAGAGTGTGTTAAAAAAATATATATATATAATAAATGAAGAAATCCCGAAAAAACAAAACAAAAATAATAAAGAAATTAATAATTCTTGAATTTTTAAGGATTGCGCGAAAAACTTTTGATTACTAAAAGGTATTTTTTTTTTATATCGGGCTTCATGAGTAATTTGTTTTGAGCTACGAATTCGTATATTGCGTCTGCGCAGATTGAGCATTCGAATTCGTATATTACACATATATAATAGGGTTTGAAATCCAATGCAAAGGAGCAATGTAGAGAAAGGTTATCTAGCAAAAAGAGGTGTGATACACTCAAATGGAAATAAAAATAAAATTCTTTTATTTTAAATACTCTAAAAAGAAGAAAATATTTTTTTATAAAAGCGTGGGTGCTTATTGAATATTTTAATAAATTTCCCATTAATGATATTATGAGTTTCAAAGAAAGCCCATAAAAAGTTATTTTTAAATAAAAAAATTTTTTTTTTTTTAATAAATACTAATAAATAAAATTTTTGAGAAAAATTTGTACCGTACTCGGAAGCAAACCAATTTAAAAAATTCAAACTGAAACGAAAACCGGAACGAAATTAAAAATCTTAGAAAACCGGAATGAAATAAATTACCGTTCGAATTTCTGCATTAGTTAGTTTTTTTTTTTTTTTTTTTTTTTTTTAATAACTTAAAATATGGTGAATATCTATGAAATCAATTGGTCATCCTCCTCCACCCTGGAATGCCGACTTCAAGAAGTTCGATAAATATATAAATAATAAAATAAATACACCGTGAATATTAGATACATGCATTTCCTATTTTCTAGATATAATTATGTTGTTATGATATAAATGTTTTAAAAAATTTCTCAAAATTATATTTACATAAGTGGTAAATGAATTTCTGTAGTAAAAAAATTTACTATTATCTATTAATATTAAGGCGGTTGTGGGTTCAAACCTAACTCTAGGAAAATTTTTCTCCTGTATCAAATTTTTTCAAAATCATGTTTTTTGAAAAAATCTTAAATAATTTTATACTCGATTATTCCGTACTGACGCGAAGAGCTCAGCTTTTTTTTTTTCTCTCGTTTTTATTTGTATGTGATTATCCGAACGAGTCCAAATTAGTACAGATAATCAAGTTTCTACTTTATTAAAAATTTTTATTTAATTTCAATAAAATTATTTAATTGTTAGATAAAATAAATAGAACTAAAAATTATATAATAAAATTTGATTAACATAAATAAAAGCGTGGGCCACTCATTAAAAATTTTTATTTAATTTAAGAATTTATTAATTTCAAATATACATCTCATTTTGTGTTATAAACTCTCTTTTTTTTAGGATTAACTTGTGATTATAAATAATTATTTACTTCGCAGAACACAATTACAACAAAAGTACTTTTGTCGCTTTTTTAGTAGAAAATGGGGGCGGAATTTTACTGTCGAGCTCAGAATCTTCGAATCCTGTCTGAGCATTGATGTTTCCCATTGAATCATTTCATTTCATGCTATATAATCTTAGCAATAAAATAAAATCAAATAAAAAATCAAATAAAAATATAAAACTAAAATAAGAAAGAAATGTGGCTGAAACATGACTTTTGGAGACTTCAAACCATGCATATCAATTTGCAGTATTGGCCTCAAAAAAGACCGACCTCAAAAAAGGGGATCACACTATTGGATTTCATTCTCGTAATCATTATACATCTCAAAAAAGGTGCATAATCATTATTTAGGGTTGCTGGGTCATGGGATCTTCTGGTCATATCCCAAATAAAAGAGTTTAAAAATTTTTTCACCTCATGGTTACATCGCAAAAATGGATTGGAAGCCCCTTTACAATATTAGTTTGATTTTATATACAATGGCTTGCAGAAATAATTTCTAGAAAGTAGGCAACTTAAATCCTCATTTTACACTTCTGACTAAATTTTTCACTTTTTATGAATATAAAAAATTTCAATTTGTCTCCAATGCGTGGAAAATTGAATCCATTTAATATGGTATGCATAAATTTCTTTCTGGAAAGTAGACAGCGCAACTGCACCATAGCTGCGCAACACGCATGCTCAGTTGTTAATTTCTGGGAAGCTTTAAGAACTGCACATACGGTCCGCTCAAGAGAGCAGTTTTGGAGTAATTAATCGAAATATCCATAATTCAGTTGGTCATTTGAGTAACGTCCAACAAGCAAACAAAAACTAATTTCCAAACCCATGGTATATTTCAGGCTTATTTGTGTGGGTTTTTTTAATAAAACGACATTTAATAAGCTAGAGAAGGAAAAAAACCCATTAATTTTCTATCTACACTGGGAAAAAAAATTTTTACTTATTTTTTAAAAAATTGTTTTATTCTTAAAATTAGTCTTAAAATTAACCACTTCCACGTTAAGGTGTCCTTTATTTAAGAAAGTAATGCCTAGCTAAGGGAAGGAAGAGAAAGGAATTGATATTCAAAGCGTAAAATTAAATTCAAATTGTTTTTCGAAATCTTTGAGAAAATAATATGATATATTAATATTAAAAAAAAAAAAATAACCCGATATCAAATGATTTTAAAGCCGAAAAATCTCTTAAAAAATTCGGAAAAAAAATTTTTATTATCAAGTTGTAATTAAATTTTGAGGATAATTTACATTATTACCTAAGTTTCTTCCAACAAGACTGGTAAAATAAATAAAAAAAAAAAAAAATTGCAGAATTACGTATCAAATATGAGAAATTTATTTTCATTACGATCAAAATTTTTGATTTCAAGTTTAGTATACCCTTGACACCTCAAAATCAGTATCAGCAGGATATTCTATTTCAGAAAGCGTATTCACCTAACACCTCAAAACTAGTCACACGATTAGATTTCACACCCTGTATTCTGATATCTCAAAAAGTTCGTCAGCCATATTAAATTTCATCATTTGAAAAGTTTTCTTAAAGATAAGGTCGATATATCATAGAAGACACAAATACGCAGATAATATACATATAATGGAAAAAAATTGCTATAATTTTAAATCCATCGCATCTATGAAAGGTATTTTGTTTTTTTGAAAATTCTATCAATTTTTAATGAGATATACATCTTCTTTCCTCCTTGAAATAGGTTTAGTCAAGAAATTGTCGGTTGAATCTGATAGGGTCTTTCTGATTATGGTGTTATAAAACCCTTTAAAATCTCTTTATGACAAAGTAGTATATAAGATATATCAATGTTAAAATAATATTTTTTAATTTTAAAAAGCAAAATATAAAAAATGTTTTTAGAGTTTTCTACTATATCATTTATATGTCTGAAAGTTGTCATAAACTGGATATATGATATATGATATCGATGTAGAATTTTACGCTGACTAAGAATCCCTAATCAGAATTCCGAATAGTTTTCGAGTTAGTTGATTGGTTTAAAAAATTTCAAAATAACCAAATATTTATAATTATTTAATTCAAATAATAATTATATAAGGGAAAATGAGGAGGCGAGTGGCTAAGCGGATAAGCTGCGGATTACGAATCTGAAGTTGCAACTCAACTCGGGTTCGAGACTCTCTAGCTGCAAAAAAATTATTCAACTTTGCCAAAGTCTGTGAGATAATCCCACTCCTAGTGACAGACACAAAAGGTCCAATTTGTGATTACCCAAGTATCTCAAGGGAAATCCGTCCCAATTTGAATCCATTCGAATAAATTTTCTTTTTTTTTTTCGATTAATATAATCGATTTTAATGGACATTGTGTATTACATCGGTCTATAGACTATAATAAATTTTTGTAGGATAAGTTCTATTGAAATCTTAAATTTATCGAATAAATTTATTTTTATGTACAATCATTCTCCTTTGTAAAAAAAAAACTTGTACAAATAAATATTATTATTATTATTATAACCAATTTTTCTATCACAACTTAAATCAAAATTAAATATATGATGTTAATGTTTAGTTTTAAATACAATTTTGAATGTTTTTGGTAAGATTTATTAAATTTTGCCTGCAACGTTGCCGAAGATGCAACCCAAAACGCCCCCCCCCCCCCCCATTTGCGCCTGGTTTTCTTGCTTTTTTTTGTTACGCATAGTATGAATATATATATATAAATGTAATTTACAGTCATAATAAAATTTAAAAAATATCGTTTTTTTAATAATGCAAGCTTGTAGGACTTAGAGTTGAATTTATTAAAAAAAAAAAAAAAAAAAAGGAAAGTTTGTGACTTTGATTTTGAAGGCATGCTTTGTCCAGTGACTCGTTCTTAGTTTTTCTATCACGTTGTTATAAGTGTAAAAAATAATTATAAAAATAAAAAATTTTTCAACAATTGATTATTAAAAAAAAAATAAAAACACGTTTAATATCACAGCAACAGTAAGATACTGATAGTAATTTCCACGATTGAGAAAAATATAGTAAATGTGAATGTTGTAAATAATAATTACTTTCTTATCATGAAAATATCTAAGAATAAAAAATAGACTTGATTATTAGACGAAAAAAGAGTTATTATTTTAAAGGAGAAAAAAAAAATGGTTGGTATATTTTAGAGATAATTAAAATTGAAAATTGAGGTGAGGAGTCTGTTTCGTCGAGAGAGTTATAGCAGAGTAAACCAAAGAGACATTTATGATCTTAGTCTGGTCTTTTAGGAAAATAAAATAGAAAAAATGGATTTTAACCAAATTTAAGCATCTTATAAAAGAGGCCGCTTGAAAAGGAGGCAATTATATCTTAAAATGACATTTGAATTATAACCTATGTAATGGTAGTAGGACCTAATAAAAATATTTTAATGAATTATTAAAAAAAATTAATTTTCTTCTAAAACATTTGCCAGGATTCACTATAAATTATTGGTATATAATTTTAGAATTTTATTCTCTGAAATAATAAATTTATCTTTAGGCTTTAATAATGTTATATATATATATATATATATACTAACTGATAGGAATGTCCGGCTAATTTAATTAATAGAAATATCATTTCTTTTGAATCCCAAACATAATTCCGCATATACATGTTTTTTAAGTAAAGAATTTATAGCTTTTTGGTCGTTGATGGTGGTCGGTTATCCTAATTCTACATTTCAACCACTGACAGTGAGAAATCTTGAAGAAGAAATTAAGAAAAAAAAAAACTATAGCAAATTTGAAGAGAGCATGGAAGGCTTTAAAAAGACAGCAGTTTAATGGTCTTTTGGTTGTTTCGAATTAAAAAGAAATAATTTTCATTAAGAGTTGGATGAGAGAAGTTGTAAAATAAAACTCATAATTAACGATTCGGATTAAATTTTATCCTCGCATCGTTCGTAGTCTACGTGAAAATGTTAAATCATAAAAAAATTTTAAAAATATTTTTTTTTTTTAAACATTACTAAGAAACATCCTCTATGTTTTCGTTTAATGACTCTTTTAACTCTGTGTTTTCTGTAAAACATTCATTTTGGAAACACTACAATAATATAATAATACAATACACTAATAATAGAAAACAAAAATTTTAAATGGTTCCTTTTTTTATTAGATATTTAGAGGAGTTGCCCAAGGAACTGATTGGGTCCTAATGCCTTTAGGTAATTACGAGGAATAGAGCTGTCCTTTAGAAGAGACATTATGAATTATGATGCATTAGATATAGTTAGAAACGAGTAGGTAATGGGAAGGATGAATAAAAAATGGCCAAAATTAATTGGGACAAATCCCGCCGCAGAATGTCAATGTTTCGGAGTTAAATCTGACACATCAATCGACACTCTGCTCCATTTTTTATTCATCATTCACATAAGATCAACCAGGTAGGCTGCCTTACAATAGTAGATTATTAAGGTCTCCTCTAGAATTGAACTTCCTATTTAACTTAGATTTAAAGGACTCGTGCGAAATTAGATATAGAATTATCTGTTTAGAAGTAAATATATAGAGGAGGAATTATTGATAGGAAATAAAGTAAATTCAGATATAAGTGGGGTTAGAGAATGTGGCAAGACTTGGCTGTTGATAAGAGGAAAAGGGTTGCAACCAGGAATAAGAGATTTTATTTATAATAAATTCTTTAATCGGAACGTTTCCATATAGATTTCACGATGCCATCTTCAGTCTTCTAGAGTTAAATATATATATATACATTATAATATAATCATTTCCAATTTTAGTATAATATATTATATACACACTTTAGATTTAAAAGGCTGACGATGGCATGATGAAATCTATGCCGAAACGGGTTTTTTTTTATAAATATCAAAGTAGACATTTATACTGTGAGTATATAATATATTGTAATAAAATTGAAAAACAATTGTAATAAAATGAATGTATGAACTATCCCCAAATAAGAACCTGTATCTTTGGTTTCGTCTTAATGGATAATTAGAAGACCTACACGAAATCTGAAATAAAAATAAATTTAATAATAGGTCAAACATTATGAAATTTGATGATTTTGTATTTCATGTAGCTCTTTTAATTATCAATTAAGACGAAACCAAAGATAGAGATTATCCAATTACTTTTGAGGGGAATAGTATGTTTTTAGCTTTAAAAGGCTGCCATCCCGAATAGTTTTTTTTTTTTTTTATAAATAAAGGCTCTATTCCTGGCTGCAACCTTCTTCATATATTATTATTATATTTATAATCTAAAGAAGATGGGAATAAATTCCCTTTGGAATTTTGGTTAATTGAAAAAAAAAAATAAGGAGAAAATGAGGAAGAGATAAAATATCTCCGATACTTGTTGTTACTAATAAGTACTTTTTGAAATAATAATTCGCATGGAATAGAAGCTAAAGCTGGGGAGAAGATGTGGTCCCATCATCTTCATCAGTTCTCATTAGCGTTAATTATTACACTTCGATGAAAATTAAAATAATTAGCTCATTCTTAAGGAATTTACAAATATTTTTTGTGTAATAAAACTCGTTTGTAAATAATCTCCTTGGTTGTTATCAATAAAATTTTTGAAAAGTAAAAAAAAATTCTCTTATAGGAATAAATAAATATAGTAAAAGAAATTTTGTCAAAATTTACTAAATTAGAATTCATCTGAATAAATTTAGTAACAGAAAGGGAAGAAGGGGTGGGGAAATAAATTTTCATTTTATGTACTAAGGGAAGAGTTTGGTAATTAGTTTGTTAAGATTTAATTTTATTATATTAGAATAAAAATTATATGGTTACACCTTAATGCAAATTTATACATTTTTTTTTTATGTTAATTTATTTATTTTACTGATTAGCTTTTACTCGTCAAAAAAGGATAAAGTACAAAATTGAAAGTAAAAAAAATAAAATAAAAAAAAATAAAGAATAAAAAAAAATCCAAAAGAAAGAAAAATAAATGGTAGAAAATATTTATTATAAAAGAAAAATAAAAGTTGAAAGGATCGTGAAAGAGGCTTAAACGCCCGAGTATCAATCATCTTTAGCACATTTCGACGCTTGACCCTTTTCTGTTTTTTTTTCTTCCGTTTTTTTTTTTTCTTCTTTTATTAATTATTTTAGTTAATTTGAACCACTTTCCAAATAATAATAAAATAAATTTTTTAATTATTAAAAAATAAAGTAATTAATGAATTAAAGTCGCCACGAAATATTGAGTATTGTTAAAAATTTTAAATCTTAATTAACTTATTTTTTTTTTGTCCTATAAATTTAGATTTGTCTGTCGGTAATATTATTACTAGAGCTATTATATATATATATATATTTATTTATTTATAAAAATATGAAATATAAAATTATAAATATTTATAATATTTATTGAATATAGTTGAAGTTAAATCATGTATGGAATTTTTTCACTGATCTCTCATTAGATGTAATAAAAAGATGAACGACATTCAGATAACTGTTCCCCAATCTCTGTATCTAGAGCTGCTGTACTCGTTACTTTAGTATTCAGCGCTTTCAAGTACTTATAATACAGAGCTAGGCAGTAACCAGAATATATATATATATTTTTTTTTGAGGGGGGAGGACAAAATTCAATATGAAAAAAAGATGGCTTCATTAATTTTGAATAAATTTTATTTGATACAATATTAAATCAGAGCGTTATCGATAATAAAAAAATATGAATATCCTAGTAATAATGCTAGTTTAAAATAAATTCTAAAAAATATAAAATACTCCTAATATTTTTTCAGAATTTCTATTTTATTTAACACTGTCTATTATTTTTTTATTTATATATGTTTTTTCTATTATTTATTATTTTTTTTTTTTGGGAGATATAGGGAGGGTTTGAACACCCCATATCTGCTCCCCAGGCTACGGCTCTTGTGCTGTGAATTTTTACTTGTTAATAGATATGATTTTTTACTTTAGTACTTTCAATAAAATCTCAGTATTTCAATTATTTGGTAAATATAATATAAGTACAGCGAGTAAAAAAATATATTAGAGTATTTTAATTTATAAAACTATATCCATTAAGAATCCTCCCCTAATAATTATCTCAATTATTATTTAAAAAAAATCTTTAAAAAGTTTGGGTCCCATTTGGGGATTAAGAAAACTTGCCCTTTTAAAAAATTGACGCCAACGATTCCTTTATCTTAACAAGATCTCTGTAGAAAATTAGTAGTATTCGGTTAGAGGCCCATTAAATTATAATATCTTGTTGAATTGTAATTTCGTTTTAGTATGAAATATTTCATAGCAAGACCCGGGTAGTCAATATTTAAAATCCCTACTCTTCCACTTTAATTTGATATGGTAATAGCATTGGTGTGGGGAAGGGACCAAGGCGGACGTAGTGCTCCCACCAGGGAGCCTTCAGGACAGGTGGAAAGAGAGAGAGAGAGAGAGCAGCAGGCGACCAACTCAGCCCGTGCGATATGCTTTTCTATTACCTGGCATTTTATACTGACTCATCAAATCGGCATTTAGAGGAATTAAATTTTTATGTTTAACAAATGTTTGTTAATTTTCATATTTATAGTTTTTTAAATAGGAATTATAAAATATTTCAATGATTTTTATTAGATACGAGCCCATGTTGAAAATTTTAGACAGCGTCCGAGTAACCGGAAGTAAAGGGAATAAATAAATGTTTTTAATTTAAAATAGTATTAAACAAAGAAAAATAATATAGTTTTATATATATTGTTGAGCTATATAAAATGTGGTAATTAAGTATAACTCTGAAATCTAAGAAATGAAGCGCCGCCATTCTAAAAGAACGGGGTTCGGTTCCCAGAGATAACGTTGATATGATTTATACAGTGGACGATCGGTTAACGAACAAATCGGACAACGAAAGATTTTTTATGTTCGTACAACAAACACGTGTTCGGATAACTAACATATCACAGAAGAAACACAAGTGTTGTGTGTTCCCATAAAACTCTATGGTGGTCAATCGATGATCGGTTAATAATTCGGATAGCAAGAATGGATTATGTTCCTTAATCGATCACCCAGTTTTTTTAATGTCATATGTTTAAATTCCCTTTTAATATTTACTATTTATTTTCTGTCGGGGTAAAGAAATCAGATATCAGGATCGTTGTCAAGCCAAGAGATAACTTATAGTCACATAATAAATTTATAAAGACCTGAAGGGTGTCTAATAGTATTTAGTAGTTATTTGTATTGGTGGAGGGTTAGGGAGGAGCCCGACTTTCCCCCAAAGTCGAAAAAAATGTTAATAATAACATGAAAAAATTTCTAAAATAATAATTATAAATTGAATTTATAATAAGAAGCACTTAAAAAAAAAAAGAAAAATATCTTATTTACCCCTTTCCCTTCCCTCCTACGGATTCAATTGAGCTCCCAAAAAAAAAAAATCCTGGCTACGCTCCTGGTTACCTGACTTATTTACTTTTGCTTTTAACAGTTTTCAGGTTATAAAAAATAATATTTTTATTTTTATTTACTCTATCACTTCCATATTAAGCAATTTATTAAAAAAATTTATTATTTATTAAGAATGTTTTTTTTTTGTTTTTTTTTTTTGTTTTATGAAATTATTTTTAATTTACTTTTTGTAAATAATAACGATTATTATTACGTAAGTCATCTGTTTCCAAAGAAAATTTCACTTGTTGCCACTAGCCATGGAGTGGGATAAGTGTGCCCCATGTCCTTCAGGGAAATACCAGAAAGTGTTCAGGCCCATCCCCTCCTCCCCTGGAAAAAATTCGAAATTATAAAACTAAATAATTATTAATCGACTAATATTTTTTTTATTTCAAAAGTATAATTTAAGATTTTATCTCAATGAGGCATTGTGGGAGTTGGGGTTTTTAAAACTATTTTATGAATGTTTGAATAAAATTTATTTGCCCCTCCTCTATAATAAATTCATGCATTTCTCCTCATGAAATTATATAAAACAAATTCTAGAGAAGTGTTCAAATTAATGACTTTTCTTTCTTAATATAATTTTCTTAGCCAGTCAATCCTTTAATTATAAAAAAATTAGACACTACAAAATGTAAAATTTATTTTTAAATAGACAGGGAATTATAAATATTACAAAATTAAAATAAAGAATAGATATAAATGAAGAATAGGAGTGAGTTGCAGGAGGAGAGAGAGATGAGGTGGAGTAGTAGGAATTTGAGACAAGAGAAATGTTAATTTCTCATTTGGTCTCGAAAAACAGAGAGACTCTTAACACGGTCCATGTTCGTTCAGGATTGGGGATTGGATGCTGTGTGTGTGGGGGGGTCGAGGGGGGAGGAATTCTTCAGGGGGGTTCTGCACGCAGTTGACCTAGCCGAAGAAGCCAACTTGCAGACAACAACATAACAGGTTCTCCTCTGAAGAAAATTCGCTATCAAGGATTGGAAAGTCCACGATTGAAAAATAATTAGTTTCCAACTTATATATATATATATATGTATTTATATATATATATATATAGAAGGAAATGTCTTGGCGAAATCGAGTTGATGTGTTTATCGCCTCGCAAAGGGGTTAATGGTTATTAAATAGGTACTTCGAGAGATTTCATTTTCTATCCATTTCAAGAAAAAAAAAATACATAGTCAATTACTTTAATTGAAATAAATAAACAATTCAAGAATATTATAAAAAAAAAAAATACTTGCTTTTGATTGCTTAATGTGTTTGAATCAAGGAAGGGGAAGAGTCCTCTAGTTATAATGAATTCATTCCAGGCCACTTTAATATCAATAAGTTTTTTTATAACTTCGGAGCACGTTTTGGCAGGGATTTATGCCTTTTTCGAGTTTTTTTTCTTTCATAGACTTTTTCCTAAACTGGCCAGTCTCACAGCCTGAAGCAAGACAAACACAAGGAATAAAAGTCGCCCCCTCTGACAAAATGTTTTTTTTTTTTATAAAACATATATAATTTTGTAATACCGTGGGTTGTAGAAATTAGATCGTGTTTGAATGATGGAAGGTAGACACCCAAAATGACTAACTTACTAATGGATTTTTCGATCAATTGCTCCAGATCCTATAGAGCGAAATTGTTAAATCTCCCTAGAAATTAATAATAATCATATGTGGGCCATTCTAGAACACTGGAGCAATAAATCGAAAAAACCATTAGTAAGTTAGTCATTTTGGGTGCTTATCAATCAAAAATGAAATGATTTTTGTAACCTATGGTATTAAATAAATAATTAAACCGAGGGGATAAAATAGCTGAGTTGAAGGCAATTCAGGTTCAAATCCACCTCATGTCAAAAAATATAATCCAAGTGATGCCTCCTCCTGGAGAAGGTAAAGGGAACCCACCCCAGTATTATTTCCAAGAAAGTTACTTTCACTAGTGTAACCACAATGTGTCAACTTCTGACATAAATGACTGAAGATGTAATTAAAATGTATTAACTCATCCCGAGAATCGAACATGCATTTCTCAATTGTTGTATGACTACCATTCAATTCCTGTTGTATCCAATTTTTTTCTGAAATGTACCGTAAGTTAATACTTTAATATTAATATTTTAATAATGCACTTTGACAAAGTAATCTCGTTGGTCCTTCATTAGAACCCAGGAACTCTTGAATTCCAGGCAATATATATTATATATTAGTTTATTTATTATTATAAAGTTTGCCTAGTTTTATATATATATATATATACGAATTCTTAAATTTATAGATTTTTCCAAATCCGATATACCACTCAAAAACATTTATATATATACAACTATGCAAACTTTATAATAATAAATAAATATATATATTATTCTTTATTATAATATATTATATATTAGGCAATATATTAGTCTCAAATCAATAAATTTAAGAGCTTGATTTGAAAATGTTAGTTTTCTGGCCTAATAATCTCCAAATTTTTGGAAGGTTATCTTTATTTTTTCGGAATATTTAAAGAGTTATATAAAAATTTATTATCATATAAAAACTATAGCATTTATTAAATTTGAATAATAATAATAATTATTATTATTGTTATTATTATTGAGAACGCGAATAAATATAAAAGTAAAAATAATAATATAAAACTATATAATAATTATTTGGAATATATGTGATTACATTGTTTTATTTTAAAAATAATTTAGATGGATTATCGATAACAGTCTCTCGATATTAATAATTAGCCACCGGGTTGATTAGAGTACCAATTCTTAAATTTATAGATTTTTCCAAATCCGAAGATATACAACTCAAAAAAATTAGTTTATCATCTGTTACATCCAAAAGTAAACAAAAGCTTAAGTTTGAATTTATTTTAGGACTTTATTATACGACCTACAAAAAAACAAAATAGCAAATTTCTTACTCTTTTTCATATAATTAAATTTGTAAACTTTTATTAAGTCATATAATAAAATAGTAAAACGAGGGGTTTATTTTTAGATGTAACAGATGATATAACTAGAATTTTTCAAAAATGAACTCCTATCAAATTGTTTTTAATAGAAATTAAGACGTAAAATGGCCACCAAAGCCTAAAAATTAAATAAAATTATGATTTAATAAATAAAAAAATGCCCCTGACTAAACAACGCTAACAAAGATAAACGTCTGACGGGCGGATTACCTATTTTTAAATTAATCACTTTTAAAAAATATTTTCTATCAAATAATCTACCCATTTTAAAAAAGAAGCACGCAGTGGATTTAGAGTTGATCGAATCATTATTGTGGAAAAAATTTTATTTATATTTTTACTTTTTATAAAAAGATAAAAAAAATACTTTATCCGAACACCTGAGCAAAGCAAATTATGATAAAGATCGATGCTTATCATAAAATCAGTGTCAAAATCTCAAATATGATCCTCAGGAATTAATCTAAAAAATGATTGTGTTATAAGATAAAAAGTATTTTGAAATATTTTTGTTCTTCATTTGTGGTAGGTACTAAGAACTATTATATTATGCTTTCACACAAATTTCAAAAGTATTTATAAGCCACAATAACTTTTATAAATTTTTTTTGTCTTAAAAATGTTTTTTTTATGAGAATATTATAATTTATGACTCCATGAGAGAAGAAAAAATTTACCTCTGTCTCTTTTATTCTGTTAGTGATAGCAAATGTTTATAAAACATCCCATTAATTTTGAAATTATTTATTTATTTTTTAATAGATAATATCTTTATGAAAAATATTTTATTTCATTCATTATTTTCGCCTTTATAATGAACTATGAATATTTAATTGAATTACATAATCAGAGAGATTTGTTTTTATCAAATTTAATTTTCAAATACGTATAAAATGTATAAATTTGGATTAATAATATCCAAATATCCTTGTCACGGAGAGTATATTTCTAATAATATTAGCTAATTAGATATAAATTTAAAAGAAATTTCCATAACCCCGTCATTTGGCATCGAGGGAGAGAAATAAATGTCGGTAAAGTAAATAAAATTCCTATAATTGAAAGAATTATAGGAATTTTATTTAGAAAGAGAAAATCAATTTTTATGTTGAAATTGTATATGCGTTGATTTAATTTTTGCCGCTTACTTAATAGGCTTATAGACAGCTAAATTTACACACATTCTGAAAATCCTTATAAATCAAATTGCTTTTTATTGGGAATTTCCTTAAATGCCTTTTTTCTATCTATGATATTTTTATATGAAAATTATAATATATTTGAATGATAAAATGATGATAAGTTGATTGTTCGACTACCTGCTAAAAAACCTAGAGATTATAAAATTCTTTATGTTTAGCAATTTTATCTTAAATTATTTGAATAGTTGTATTTGTACATAATATTCAGTTTGTATAACTATTTAATATCGTGCTATTTCTGATAATATTTAGAGTCTAATATGTTTCAAATAATCTTTGTCAATAAACGGCAACAAATATAAATGAATAAAAGTGCTGTTTGAGTGAATTGATTTGTGTTGAGAATAGCCGGTTGGCTGAAGGGCCGGGCGAAGCCAGGCCCCCCTGGAGCCTCCAAAATGCGGCCCATCAACACCTTGACCCCACAAAAAAGTCCAGAGACTAATTTTGATATATGTCATTGTGCGGAGAGCGAGGCTTCAGCCAGCCTTGCTTTGTCTCGGCTGAAATTAATTAAAGGGGCCCCCCTTGGTCCCTTCCTCAAGACCCTGGGGCGAAGCCCCGCCAGCGAGGCCTGTGAGCAATTTAGAAATGAATAATATTGGTGACAACTATTTAATATTATTTTAGCAATAATTCGGACAGAATAAAAAAAGAAAACTTTTTATTCTCTATTTTGGAGCCTGGAATTTTTTTATTGGAAATAAGAGTTAATAAATGTTTGTAAATATTATTTGATTGACCCTTATATCAAAAATTATTAAATAAATTCTATCATTTGTTTTGCCTTAATAGATAAAAGATAAAAACCAAAATCATAAAATTTCATAATTACAACTATGAAATTTACTATTTTTGGATTTTATGCAGTCCTCGTAATTATTATGACTAAATAAAAGAAAAAATTTGTTTACATATTTTTGATAGTATATTATATATATATATAATTTATTATTATTAAAAGAGTTTTATATGTAATAAAATTTGAAATACTACTAAATTTATTTATTTAAATGGTCTAAAATGGAGTTTTAGATTCATTGCGAATAATGCATTATTAAACTTAACTACGCATGCGTGGCCCGTTCAATAATCTAAAATCTAAAACGCCATCTATTATATATATAATTATATGTTTAGTTGTTAATTGATAGAAATTTAACAAGTGCGCATGCGTGGTCCTCTCTGGGCAATTAGTGAGTTGGGTTGCCTACATTTCAGCAACCAAAATAATTTGTTTGACACATTGTACTATCAATATTTCGAAGACCAATCACATTTAATATAATCATAAAAGGATTTTCTTTCTTATTGTTGTCATCATGGCTCATTTTAGTGGGGAAGAAATTATATAATAGTAAACTTAAATCAAGAAATTAGAAAAAAAAATGAATTAATATATTTAATTAGGAAAAAAACATGTAGAGAAGGTGCCCTTCCCCTCACCTAGGGCGCAGTCCCGATTAAGCATTAAGCAACAGCCATAATCAATCATAGCCAAGTTAGAAATATCCAATCAAAATATTTAAGCGCAGATGACCATCAGGAGGTCGCCGGCCGCCATCATTGTTCCCGATGAGTCAGTCTCAGACTATATTCTTAAGATTACATATACTACAGTAATTGTCAGAGATTTTGGTCTTGCATTTTAAAAAATTATTAATATTAGAAAATCTATTATTTATATTAATATAATAGTTGAGAATAATATTCTTCACTTTATTTTTCAATTTTAAAGGAGCCTCGAACTATGCGATGTGTGCTACATTTTTTTCCAATTTTCTTGAATTGTTCTAATACTTCCCTTTTAGAATTATTGGATGATATTTATTATAAGAATAATAATAGCTAACGAATTAGATATTTTTTTATTTATTTATCCTTAGAAATAAACCCAAATTTTTTAATGGGTTAACATATTTTTCTTACTGGGAGCATGGACAACACACAATTCCGCCCTGTAATCGGGAAGGTCTGAAACCATGAAGGGGAAAGTCGAATCATAATAAATAAATAAATAATTTTTAATGAGTCTTGATGAAGGGTATTGTACTCGAAACGTTGGGAATTAAAAAAATCAAATATTTTTTAATTTTTCCCTCCCTGTGGATGATTCGATTCTTTCCTGAATTATGATATCTACATAATAATAAATTTTATAGTTAATTACTCTTTAGAAATCAACAATAAACGTTAATAGTTCACCAACTCAATTAACTGATTACTAAAAAGTTAGAGATTTGAATGAATGAACGCTCAAAGTATCTAAATGCAATAAATAAATAAAATTACAATGAATTTGTAAACGGATTTCTTCTAAATTGTAATAACGTTATATGCAATTGTTCCCTGTTTTTAAATTCAAAGAGCGATTATACGAACCGTTGCAGAGGGCTGCAGGCCCCATGCCCTCTAACCTGTCATGTGCTACCTGCCGCTGCTACCTGCTATCTGCTACCTCCTCTTGATGAGGACCAAAACATGCAGCTTAAATTCACCTGATATTTTAGCCAGAAGCGACGCCAAGATTTTCTTATTTGAATATTATATATCCGATGCAAATTAAAATGAAGGACTAACAGACACTAGGTTTTTTTTTTTTTTTTTTTGTTTTTATAATCGGACCAATACTTAAAGAAGAAACTTTGGATGAAAAGAAACTATGATTTTAACATACTTAGGAAACAAAGAATTAGGTTTAAAATAATTTTTAAACCAGCAAAAAGAAGGGAAAATTAAAACAAATGTTTTAGATTTAGTCGATGTGAGGATATAGCTAGTGTAGTAGTTTTTTTTTTTTCTTCACCTTCAAATGTTTTAGATGCTATGGACGAAATACTTCTAAAGAAAATTCAGAGCTACTTTTTTAATGACCGTATCTACCGGTTTTGGCTCGTGTTCTAGCCTTCATCAGTGCACAGGCATTTTTAGGGTAGAATAACACATTTGATATTTGTCTATTTATCAGGTTAACAATGATATATATACCCTGTTTTTCCGTTATAAGCCGCAGCTTAAAAATACCATATAATTTCAACTTTTTATCACTATTAAGCCGGACTTGTTTATAAGCCACATACTTAAAAATAAACTTAGCATCACAACCAACAGAACAAACCCTTGCAGTAGTGAATGGATTTGTGTTAGAATTTTAGTTATTTGTTTATAAGCTCCATTCCATTATAAACCGTAGTTTTACTTTTTATAGTACAAGCCGCGGCTTAAAACAGGATATACTGATTTATTATAATTGTAAATTATTGTTTATTTAAAAAATATAAATTATTTATATAAACTATTTTATTATAGTCTGGATGCGTCAAAAAAATCTTGGCAGCCCCTGGATTTGAACTCGAGATCTTCCAATTTGTGGTCAAATGTTCTACCCATTAAACTAAAAGAGATCTTTAAGAAAACACAACGACATAAGAGAAAAAAAGACCCAACTTTTTAATAAAAAAAATTTTTAACTGTGTCCAATCCCTTTATAATAACATCTAGTCGAGAAAGAAGGTGAAATCTACAAATGGGGATTCCACGTGAGCCGAAATTAGTAGATATAGTTATTAAAAATTAAAATTTTTCTTTCCAAAAGAATCTTTGTTTTTCTCATTAAGGCTGTCATGCATTCCTTCTTGATACATCATACATCTTTCTCATTCGCATTGACATAACAATAAGTTCACCACGGGCTCCGACAACATCTCATACGCCAAGATCACAATTCGATTCACAACTATTTCACGATATTTTAAAAGAATAGCGCCATCTCTCTCATGCTTTAAAAAAAGGGACGTCATTTTTCCTACGATGATGACTAGAAAGACCGTCAAAGTGAGGATTTTTTTTTAAGATAATAAATAAAAAGGCGTTTAAGTTGAAAAATATTAAAATATTCTTTTTTTTCCCCTATTAACTAAATATTTTTCAAACATCTTAATTTTAAATAGATATAAAATTAGAAAAAATTTTATTACTGAATAATAGGGGTTTATTTTGAAAAAGGTAGTGGTTTTCAAAACAATGACTATAAATCAATATATCGTTTAAGGCTTACTAAATTTTTATTTATATACACCTTATGTAGGGGGGGGGGTCCTATTAAATAAATTAATACAGACTTTAAGGACAGCTCGCCACGTCAATGTCCTTTTAGTGATGATTGATTTCAAGAAACAAAATACTATCATTAATGAAAAAAAATAAACATAATTATTGAAAGACTTTAAAGTATAATAGAAAAATAAATAAATAGTGAGAGAATTCTTTTTTTTTTTAATTTTTTCCAATCACATTCTATAGTAAGTTAAATTTAATTTAATGATTCAAGATCTTGTCTAGATATCAAATATACTTTCTAAAAAAAAAAAAAAATAATTTTTCATATATGATTAAGATATAATATGTACAATAACATTTAAACATAACCACCTTTTTTTCCTTAAAAAAAAAAAGTTTGTTTTTTTTAATTTCTGAGAAAATTTTCTAAATAAATTCCTTGAACTAATTGAAAAATAAATAAATGTACAAATTCCCTAAAGTTTGATTACAAATATATTACAGTTCATGTAAATTATGAGATAAAAATTAATATATATAAAATAATGGAGGGGCAAGACCGGCTGGTTCACTCAAAATCGTAAACAATTTGGTTAATTAACCATTTCGGGCTTTATAGCCAAAGAAACGTTTGAGACTTTTAATATTTTATTACCATTATTATTATGATTATACTTATTATTATTGTTAATATTATATAGCGGATTTTTATTCTGATTCTAGAGAAAATATTAAATGAAAAAATTTACGAGCCAGTAATTGTGGTTTAGATTTTATTTGCAAAAAAAACTAAGCAGACACAAATTAGGAAATTTATATTTAAAAAAAAAAAAAAAATTGTCAAGCTGAAATAGTAGTAATTTGTTCGTTCAAGGGCAAGAAGAATACTTCGGGTTAATTAATAATATTATGTAACACTTTCCAATAGAAACGATAGTAAAAGATGGAGAGGATCTTTTCCATCCCATTTTATTAAAAAAAGGTTTTTTTTAAGAATAAGTTACGAATCAGAATGATGAGTATTCTGTTAGTGGGATTGAACCCCTGAATCTCAGGGAAATTCGATGAAAATAAATATTCACATTTGGACCATTTGATTGGATCTGATGTAAATGTCAGTATTATGAACAAAATATGTTATAATATTATTATTAATATTTTATTAAATATTTTTGTTGGTGAGTTTGAACCCAAGAATATCGGTGTAAAGGTATGTTGACATTTTTATCAGATATGCAATCAATTTGATGCAATGACTCTGCGCCGAATTATTCGGAGATTCTAGGTTCAATCCCACCAACAAAAATACAACAATATTAAATAATCAATTGATTAGTTTTTGTAATTTATAAAATAATATTTTGACATAGTTTGTTAGATTACAATGTGATAAGAATTTTTTCTTAAGCCAACTTAAGTAGCCCTTAGACAAGTAAATATTTATCTATGGTTTTGTTAACATAAGTAACAAAAAATAAGTGTATTAACATACGTATATCTCGTTGCATGATATTTGTTCTTTACCTTTTGTTTATTTATAAAATTAAGTTAATTATGGTGAAATTAAATCATGCAAAATTTAGTGTGGATTATTCATTTAAAATAATATTTGTTAAGACTTTGTTACTTGATATACATAAAAATAATTTATATTATATAAATAAAATTTTATTTATGAGCTTAGCCATTTTTCTAGGGATGAGGGTGACTTCATTTGTAGAAAAATTCAATATACTATCGTAAGACTCAAGTATTTAAGATAAATTTGAATTTAAAATAATTGTACGTCCGAAATATATATTTTTCTAAATTTTTCAAGAGGACAAAACAAATTTTTTGTCTCTGCCTTTTTCTTGATTTGTTTTAAAATCGTCTTTTTTACAATATAAACAACTTAGATGGAATAGTAGTTGACACTTTTTACAACGATCGCAATAATAATTAATAATAAAAACTTTTCGGAATATATTAGCAATTATTTAAAAGCTTCAATAAAAAGTATTATAATCATGAAAGTTCGGAAACTTTTGGCCTGCAATGTATGTAATTAATAAAAACAAATTATTCAAAAGATTGTTTCTGATTCATTTTAAGTAAAAATACCGAAAACTTTATGGGGGTCTTTTAATTAAAAAAAAATCATAAAAAGTAAAAAATTAAATACGATTAAATTTGAATAAATGAAATTTGAAAATAAAATTATTAGATTGAGAGTCACACCTAAGCGTAAAAAATAAGAAACGGTAATTACATTAACTGTGGTTTATTTATATTAAATACAACGTTCCGAACACATATCTGTACCCTTCAGATTGTAGATTTCAAGATATATGGGCCAAAGAATGGGTCGTCGAAACGTTCTATTTAATACAAATAAACAACAATTAAACCGAAAATGTAATTTATTTATTTATTAAAATACACTTATATATGTAAATATGTTCCGTAAAAAACTAAAATCAAATTAAATATATAGATAGATGGATAGAATTTTAGGGACAGGCCACCAGCGCTTAGGCCATCAGGACAAGAATTGGGCCCTTTGTATCTGTTTACTGGGAGTGAGAAATCTCTTTCTTTCCTACCCCAGAAAGTTGAATAATTTTTTGCGGCAAGCGGGACTGGAACCCGAGTCGTGTTGCAACTCCAAATTCGAAATCCGCTTAGCCGCATCTTTTTAAATGAAATATGTTATTGAATTGTGAATGTGAAATAAAAAATCCAAAATCCTTTGAAATTATTTTAGATTCTTCTATAGAATAAAATTTCAATTTGAAGTATTATCTAAATTTTTCAACAATTTAATTTATTTTTTTATATAAATTTTTATATTTATTTTTTTTTTATAAATGATAATTTTACAATTGAAAATTTCTTAAGCAAAAAAGAACACATTAGCATAAAAACGCGATTTTCCCCAGCTGCCACTCCTCCCCACTCTTTCTTCTTGATGGTTACAAATAAAGGAATTCTCGAAGACTTTTGGCCAGTATTGTACTGAATCAAATTGAATCCCACCCCCGACATTCTTGACGAAAATGTCTCGACTTTATAAATAAATTATTTCCAAGCACATAAATATCTCGAGCGATGAGTGCATACGTGTTTACGTGTGGAAAAGCAAAAGATATAAAAATCTGGAGAAGTGCCGGGATTTTATGATGTCATTCCGGACACCCTGACACCGCAGCAAAAAAAAAAAGGGCCATTATTCAGAATTAACTGTTGCTTATTGAGCTCTTTTGGTCTACAATCAGATACCAAATAGAAACAAAATCTTGAAGAATTCTGACATCGCACTCATTAAAAATTTGTTTACACACATCTGCCATTGAGAAAAATAATAATCCTATAATGAATAAAAATATCAAATTTTATATATTGTAATGAGGAACGGAGTTTGAAATGGAATAAATTTCCGGATATTTTTTCCAAATTATCATAATAAATTTATTCATGAAAGAAAGGCATAATCAAAGGGGAGGGAGAAAAAGCAATATTATTGGCTAATGTACTATCACTAAAAAAAATTACTTTTTTTTATAGTGTAATTTAGTATAATAGTTGGCTAAATATATATTAATAAATTATATTATATAAACAAAATAATAGAAATATAATTTATTTTATATATTCCGTAGTTTCTAATTTTGTAGAAGCTCAATAAATTTTATATGCCGTAAGTTTTGCGTTATTTATGATTAATTATTCGAACAGGTGGAGGGGGGCATGGTGGGGCTTTCCCCCACTCTAACGCCAGCGGGGGTTTATTTAAATATTTTATTTTAAATTAAGGTTAAAAATTAAAATTCATAGCTCTTTTGAAAAAGGCTCGACTTTTTTTTAAAATAATAATATTAAAGTAAGCTTTTAAATTTTATTTCTAGTAAAAATTTCATAAAATACTGAAAAAATGGATATTTATATTTTAATATATTAATTTTAATGAAAAATTCGTAATCTTGAAAAGAGTGGCGTAACTAGAGAATGCCAGCCGCCCTCTTCGCATATTAGAAATAATCAAATAAAATTCCAAAGAGAAAAAAAATTCTTCAAAAAATTAAATGATAATGAAATTAATTGCATAAGGCTCCCCCACCCCTCCTTCTATAATCAGAAAAATAATAATATGGAAAAAAATTAAAACCTCATTTAATATTTATTATATATGTAGTGATATATTCTATATAATAGAAATTTTATATAACTCGCAATTAACGTTTCCAAAAATTGTAATTGAGAATTCTATTTATATCGGTAAATTTTATATTCTTCATTTTTATTATTTTTAATAATAATGGGGTCCGGAACAAGGAAGTATATAATGTAATAAATTTTTTACCTTAACTAATAAATTTTGTATTTATATCTTTTAGTCGCCCAACAGGCGCCAATCATTTTTTATTCAATAGTTATAAAAAAATAAAGAATAACTAATCTCGACTTTTTAATTTTGGAAATAAATATTTATATAAAACAGCGAACATACTGCACTTTTTTTAAGCAATAAACATATGTTTTTAATAATAAATAGCAAATATATTGGGCCGGACCTGTATATCTATAACGGAGGCCAGATGGAGTAATATTTGGATTCTAATAAAAAAATTTAATATTTTTAGAATTATAAAAATATTCAATTTTCCTATCTTATGTGCCTTCCCTCCACACACTCATGTTTGACTTAATTAATCATTTTGAAATTTTATATTTTTTTAAGGCTGTTTTTAGAGGCTATTTTTCCCTCTTCGAAATTTCATCCGAACATCCTTTCAGCAGTCCAGTAGGGGCAATGGCATCACAAGTCAACTCTTTTTTTACCCACCCCATTTTTTCTTCACAAATGTGCCAGTTTGAAAAGGGCGCCGGGTGCATATATGCACCGCACCCCATATATCAACGAAATAAGAAAAAAAATTATATTTTCGCTAATAGCATATGAATATACTAGTAACTATTAATATATAAAAATAAACTTAATCAATCCTAAATATTTTTTGGGAGAAATTTTTGTTTATTAAAAAAATCATATGCCATATGGCGATAATTAAAATTTTGAAATAAAAAATACAAATTCCAATAAAAAAAATTTTCTTCTTATATAATATAATAGGAATAAATCAAAATAATTTTGGTTAAATATAAATATTATAATAACTTTAGATATTATACAAATACCAGTGAGATTAAATGAACAATATTAATAAATTGGCATATTTAAAGGGAGGAAAAATTAATCCCCGAATGGAGAGGAAATATAATTCCGGATGTACGGATTAAGCTTAGAAGAAGAGTAAAAAAAATAAATCTTGGACTTATGACAACTAGAAAAAAAGACTATTAAAACCCCGGAAAATCAAAGAGCGGAGGGGAAGATATTGTTGTATGGCAACCCTAAGTTAAAAAATAAATAAATGTGAATATCTCAAATTGAAGGCTTGGTTAGTTGAATTAATACGGTTGTCCGATGAAAATTGCAAGGAGAATTAATGAGCTTGGAGAGAACGGATATGTATATTAGAAGAGAGAGAGAGAGAGAGAGAGAGAGAGGCCGAGGAGGCGAGTGTGCGGGGCACATCGGACCGGGCGGCGGCGACGATACTTGCGACGTTGCCATACAAACAACGAATAAGGGAGCAAGAGCTAGCGCAGGGTGCACAGCTCTCTGATGGGCTTTTTCACGCAAAGCAAACGTATGCACGCAGCCTGGCTGGAATGTGAGCGTATAAAAAAGTGAATGTTTTGTGGATGGTTAGGCGGTGTTGCCAGATCGCATAAAGATTGGGTGAGAGAGGCCGTCGGTGGCGGAAACGGAGGCCGCCGGCCGCATTCCAAACTACAGCCAGGGCAGTGCCCGGACTACGGGCCCTGACCTAAGCCACGCGCCAGTTTGTGCCATATGCACCCCCAGCACCCCACGGCTTAAGCCGCCATGCTGGAATTTTAACTAGATACGGCCAGTATATAATTTAACGTTACATGATCAAAGATAATAAAAAAAACTCAAGAATTAATATAGCAAGTTAATCGAGCAAGCGGCTGGCTTGAAACACTGAAGGTAATTAAAAAAATTGATTAATCCAACCGGCCGAGGCAAGAAAAGAATTTTAGGAAAATTGTACATTTAATAAGCCCTCCTCCTAAAGGAATGGCGGTCTATCATGGAAAAAAAAGGAAGGTGGCGTTAGGCGTTAGCACGTGGTCGAGGCCATGCGAATTAATGCCAGAACAAAAAATAAATAAATAAAATACATTAACCAAAAAGAGACATCATCTATTTATTATTTACAAAAACATTACCAACATACTTACTTTTGAAAATTTTTTTAAATAAAAATTATCGTTAATAGATATTTTTAAATAATAAAACAAACTTTAAAAAATTTATCCGTCTTTCTTCCATCAGTCATATTTAGTCTCATTAATATTAAAATCATCATCGACTATAATTTATGATTAGCTTGCTTTTAAATGGCCTAAAATTAAGAAAACATTTTTTTCCATACTTCAATTGATTTTTTTTTATTTTATTAATTATATTTGTTTCATTATACATGTAAGGACACCATTGTATTTTTTCACGTATAAAATTTAAATAAGCCATAAAATTGTTAGCAATAAATCAAATGATATCAGTCCTGTATTCTCTCTTTATTTAATTGGGATGAACGATTTTTTTTTTTTTTGTTTTAATTCTTCTAACTCAATTAAAACCAAAACAAATGAGTGAGATAGAGACTCAATTTTGAAATTTTTTGTAAAATTGTTTCATTATTCATTCATCCCCCCCACCCTTTTTTTTTTTCAATTTATGAAATTTTTATGAAGGATTAATTAATTAATTAAATTAATAATTTCGGCCTTGACTCCACATAGATTAGCTGAATCAGCAATTTCTTCGTTTAAATTTCTCTCGTTCTCTCTCTCTCTCTCTCTCTCTCTTTCCCTTTGCGGTGTCTTAATTGTAAAAAAAAAATTAGATATTTTTCTTAATTTTTTGATTGGGTTAAAAAAAAAAACTTGGTGGCGAGTGCGATAGTGACGCTTTTGTTATATAATAAAATATTTTTATTTTGAATTTGAACATCAAATTTTTTATTGAAAAAAGGGGAAGGGTTTTTTGAGAGGTGAACATTTTTATAAGTTCTTAATCTATATATAAAAATATAGAATTGGGAAGAGTGATAATATTATAATTTCAATCACCATATAAAAATTTTAGCTACTTATATATTCATCCTCCTGCTGAAACAATAATAATCATCAATAATACATGATGATTTTTTTTTAAACTAAATTACTCAATGAAAATGAAAATAAAATTTTCTTTTTTAATATTAGGTTAATTGTTTACCAATTAATTTAAATATTAAAAAAATTTTATATTTTCTCTACAGGAAAATTCAGCAAATGAAATCATAGATTTTTTAAAATACTAAATTTTTTTATGGAAAATGCATCGCAATCTCTAGAGATTTGAATGAGTGGGTAGGAATTAATTTACTAGAGATTTACTCTTTTTTCCTTTAGGCTTTATTTTAATTAACCTTAATTCCTTTTTATACAGTCAGATTTATTTTTTTAATACTCTAGTAAGATGAACAAAGTATATAACCGAATAAATACTACGTTTGTTTTTATTTTTTAAAAAAGTATATTTTTATCAGAAGGCCCGCGGGATGCATGCGGCCCGCGGCCATCATATATATATATATATATATATATATATATATATATATATATATATTCCCGCCACCAATTTCTAAAAACAAAAAATAGCCCGCAGGCTTAAAGAAGATGGACAACATTGTTCTAGATTGACCAATCTACTACGAGGGTTGTTGGTTTTGGTTTATTTGTCTGACACTCATTTTCCCCGACAATTATTTGCTCGACATTTCAATTGCCCGATATATCAATAGAGATCTGGATTATAAGAGATAGGATTTCCCCTCAGGGCTTTTATTCGAATAGTGATTTTAACAAATTGATGTATTCTTATGCCATCAGCATGATAGTAAATGCTTATAGTATACGTCACGCTAAAAATCTAAAAATTTAGCTTTTAAAAAACCATAGTAAAAAAAAAATAACATTCTCCAGATGGTTACCCCAGGCAAATCGTGCACCGGGGCACACGCCTACAGTAGCTACTGACAAAGACTGGCTCCGTTTATTTGCCCAACAATCAAATGCCTGATATATCAATTGCAAATCTTTCAACTTCCTGAATCATATAGATATCGATATTTTAAAGATTAAAAATTAAAAAAAGATAAATTATCGTCTGATTGTAGAAAAAATTAAACTTTTGAAGTTTTTTGAAAAAATTTTAAAATCATTATTTTCAAACAAAAAAATTGAAATTGTTGAAGATGAAATATATATAGCTGTGTAAATTATAGAACGGTGAAAAATGAAGAAATGTAGCCTATTTTATTTCATTTAGCATATATATTTATGGTGACGTTTCGGTCCGGGCTTGGACCAAAACGATACTATAAAGTACAGAGCAACAACACATTACAGGTATTATGAATCATTAAATATTATTTAATAAATTTAGAAATAAATATCATACCTGTTCTTGAATTATGATAATAAATTCTTGAGTTATGATAATAAATTATTCAACTATTTTATTAAAAATTCGGATAGAATAGCACCAGATTTGCGCAATTTGTGGAAGAAAATCTATTCCTTTTCATTTTAGAATGTTCAAAATACATACACCAACAAAATATTATGACGAAATTCTTAATATAGACCTAAAAAATATATTGTAAACGCTCTATTAATAAGATCCTCGATAATATAAATATAAATTTTTTATTATGTCCCTGATCTTCATCACCATTTTATGTATATATACTATTGTAATATAAATCTCAATCTTCTTTGTAAGCCAATTGATAAACAAATAAAAAATTATTACTAAATTATAATTATTTTATTAGAAATTATTCACAAAAAATTTTATAATTTTATCTCGCTGAATCAGGAATTGCAACTAGTATTCAGGTCTATACATATGAGAGTGACGATGGGCGACGATGTTCAACTTTCCAAAATTGTATTAATAATATTTTTCATAGAAAAAATTATTTCCCTATTTTATTACTGCTACTTTCTTTTAAAATAAGATCTGTTTTTGTAAAATGATCTTACTTTCTATTAATTTGCTCCATAAAAGGCGGAGAGATAGATAATAGGCTTTTAAGTGTTTCACACCAGTATCAAATCAAATGGAAGAATAAAGAAATTTGTTCCCTCGCATTTTGAATTTGTTTCTAAATAAATGATTTGTAATGGAAACAATAGAAATAAATTATATAGTGGCAGCATAAACATTCGGGTTCGTGACAAGAGTGGCATAGCCAGAGGGAAGTGGACCATAAATAGGGGGAAGGGGGAAGGACGCTTGCCATCATTATCAGTTTATTACATTTTGATAAAAACTTCTAATTTTATAACATCAACAAAAGAAAAATTTCAATCGAGAGAAATAACGGGGAATAATCGGTTGCGTTAGCTTTTAGATAGAGTGTACAATAGAGTGCATAAATTCGTTCTTTTTTGCTTGCTGGGAGGTAGGCAACACAAATGACCAACTCATTGATGGATTAAATGCTTCATGGCTTCTTTAGAGCGAACCACGCATGCTCATTTGTGTTTGGGGAGTTTTACAACTGCGTGCGTGGGCCACTCTAGACTTAGACATTTGGATTGCCTACATTTCAGCAAGCAAAGACAACGAATTTACAGCCCCGGTATAGACCCATCCAAATTTTGGCTATTGATAACTATATTTTTTATAAATTAATAATTTTTTTTTTAATTAAAAAAAAAAAAATCACATTTTTAATTGAAAAAATTTTATAAAATAAACAAAGAAAAATTCCAAATTTTTTTAATCGGAAGAAATTAATGGATGACAAATAATCAGTTACGTTCGGGGTGGATATATTTAATCGTTTATGCTTGCTGGAGGGTAGGCAACCACAATAACTAACTTAGTATTATTTCCTCCATAGCCCCTCTAAGGTTGTCAAATCTTTCTAGAAATAAACAAATGAGCATTGAGGAGATGTGGAACAATTAATCCATTACTGAGTTAGTTATTTGTGTTGCCTATCTTCCACTAAGCAAAAACGAACGAATTTAAATACCCATGGTATAGACCCGTCAAATTGAGGCTATTGTTAGTTACATTTTTCCTAAATTAATAATTTTTTTTTTTTTTAATTAAAAAAAGGGCAATTGTAGATGGGATAAAGAATCTTGCATAAATGCTAAAGTAGCGTTTCTCTGTGATCTCTGTGCGATCCAGCATACATTTATTTGTAGTTGTACTGCGACTCATTTATTTATATTATATATCACGCAGGACGGCCTCCACGCTTCGCCCCGTGATTCTTCTATGAAAAGTATTATCCCCATCTTTTTTTTCGGTTTTTTGAATAGAATGAATGTGAATCATATTCAGGCGGTCGAAAAATTTTTGTTATTATTAATTTTTCCAATGTTATTTTATTAGTAATTATAGTCGTTAAATAATTACCAGTCTAAAAAAAAAATTTTAATTCAAATAAATAAAATATATGAAATTTGATATTTTATATAAAAAAAATAATAAATATCGCAAGTAATATTAGTTAAAAAAACATTTATAATATAGAAAACAATAGTTTCATATAATGCACCTCTAAAATTTCCTCTTATCCTGCATGTGAGTCATGAGCGAAATATAAATTCAAATATATATGATTCGACGTTAAATGTTTGAGTTGCGGTTTCATCTTCTATTATTAGTTAGGATTTTTATATATTAAGGTAATGGGTAGGGGTAGTATATTATATATTACTTCACCATTTTCTAGCTTTGACGCTAACATTTCGCGACTTATAGGTTGAGAAACGCTATGCTAGAAAGAAAAATAATTCTGAATGTTTATAAATAACTAAATAAAAAATTTAATTATCAAGGGAAGTAACTGATTATTATTATTATTATTGTATTATGATAGGATAGATTTGTTTGTTTTCATTAGAAGACAAAACTTTTCATAAATAATAATAATAATAATAATAATAAAACAAAAAGGTTTATAGAAGATACTAGGTTAAAATGCTCCTAAATCAAGAAACAATGAGAAGCCATTGGCGTAAAAAATAATTATGAGAAAATTATTAAAAAAAAAAAAATAGATAAAATGAAAACAAAAAAGATAAATTACTAATGAAAAATTGATCTTCAAGATAAGAATGCCTGAGGGAGGGGAGAGGCTTGCGCTCAAAACCGTTTTTCTTTTGATGAAAGTGATTTAGGTTCAATAAAATTATATATGTATTTGCTACGGGAAATGTAAAATGTAGAGATTGATTAGTGACTTGCCAAGGCTTTTTAGAATATGTAAATAAAATATGCATATAATAAAGAAATATAGGTGAAAAAAAATATTGATGTTATGAAATATTAAAATAATCCAAACAAAACTGCTGGATATGATTAAAAATTGAAAAATAAATAAATTTTTAGATTTATTCATTATAAATAATTGAGTCTATGGCCTTCTTCAGGTAACAATCACATCAGAATCACAAAAAATTCATTTGATTGAATCCAAGATGGCTATCAAATAAAAATAAAAATAGGTGGAAAAAATTGCAAAAATAAAAAAAAATACAAATACAAATAGGGAAAAAAATACTCTAAACACCATACTAAGTAAAAATTTAATTAGGATTAACTAGAGACTCCAAAAAACAACCGTCTTGGATCCGTTCAACAATGCCAAAAATTCAGTAGAGTGAATCCAAAATGGCTGCCTGTGTTTTTAGAATTTAGGCAGGTTAGCCATCTTGGATTCACTCTACTGAATTTTTTGTAATTGTTTTAAATTTGTTACCTGAAGATAATGACGTATCGAGAAGGCGGTCCCCTTTAAAGATAAAGAAAAATGCCAAAAATAAGACCAAATAAAAAATAAATATAAAGTAAAAAGTTGAAAATATGAAAAAGTTATAATACAATAAGAACAAGAAAAATATACTCTCAACACCATATTATTTAAACAGTAAATTTAACCAGGAATTAACAGTAATATTATTATTATTATTATTATATGATCTGATAGATTTGTTTATAACTTTAGAACCTCAATAAGATAAAACTTTCATAAAAAATATTAATATTAATAATAATAATAATAAATAACAAAACATAAAGGGTAATATAAGATACTTTATTTTTTAGTCCCATGCGCCAAGAAAATTCCTTCTACTTCCTGAAAAAGGACAAAGAGTGACCGAAATGTATTTTATACATTACCATAGTTAAACCGAAATTATTGTTTATTTATTAAGGCTTTTATGTATATTATATAAATTTTTTCTTAAATATATAATAAAGAAAAAAATTTATATACAGTAGAAATTTTATTATCCGGATTAATTGAGAATAGGGTTAATGAAATAAAATTTAAAATAGGAAAAATTAATAAAGAATTTGAAAGATAAAAAGCTGAGTTCCTCGCATTTGGTTTTGATTTATTCATTCGGATGACTGAGGTCCGGATAATCGAGTTTCTGGTATATATATACATATAAATATTTATTCACAGAAAATTATTTTTATTATTCTTGAGTGTTTTGAATTCTTGTTTGGGTGCATAGATTTATTTATGTAGTAAATTTTTCTTTATATTTTATATGTATATTTTTTTCTTTCAGAGGGGGTCGAAAATCGAAATAAAATGAACAATTTCAGTGTTTGATTGCTAGTTTACAAAGTTTAATTTGTGGTGTTTAAAAGAGAATTCAGACTGAGGCTACTTTAGATTGAATATAATTGCTTCGCTTATCAAATGACTCAATAAATCCCCCCACCGTTCTTTTACGCTTCTGCACCAATACAAAAGAAAGAAATTGTGATTCGTACTAAAATCTAAATCCTAAGAGGATTTGGGTCAATTGAAGATGATCGTACAAACCGACCGGGCAACATAATTTGTTTATTCAGGTAAAAATTGTCTGATGATCTAAAATTATAAAACTAAAAATTCTTAGGCCTTCCCTCATTAGTATTTCTAGGAAAATGTCTGTTTTTTCTTTCAGGTATAAATTAGTATGTTTTCCATCCTGCCTTTGACACGCAAAGACATAACTGAGGCGAATGAACAAAAAAAAAAAAAAAAAAAAAAAAAAAAATAGCTTATATAATTAAAATTAAAATAAAAAACTTTATTTTAACAAATTTTATATTTAAAAAAAAAAAAAACAATTAGAAATCATATAAAAATCGGATTAAATTTAAATTATATCTCTTTTGTGAAATATGACGTTTATATGTCGGTGGAGCTCAAATAAAACTTTTAAATCAAATGTTTAGAAAGAAATTGTGTTCGAACATTTGGCTCCCTAAATTTCATCACCTGGCTTTGTTCAGGTAGCCCTCCCCTGTTAGGAATTATTTTATGGCTATGCTTTGGTCTGAATACGGCCATAAATTATTCTTTCTAGTATATAATTTTAGTTTTTATCATTACAAGAATATATATATATATATATATAAATCCGAACAAAAATATCTAAGACACGACAAAAACCACATTACCAATTATTTGTTTTGAGTGATAAAAAAGAAACGGAAAAATTTTTAGACATCAAAGATTGTAATTTTTAATTATACATGGAAAGTAAAAAAAAATTTTTAATGATACTTGAAACTTCATTTTCTCTCCTTTATTATTTATCGTGGAATATTTTGCGCATTTATTATTTCATTATCTTAAATTATAAATTTTTCATTAAAAGAGCTTGTGGAGCTGAAGTGGCGTAGCGCAGTTGGGTCCGCCCGGGGCGGTTCTTTAGTTTGCTGACCCTGGGTAGCAGCAGCTTTCGTGAATTTTTTTTTGCCAACAAAAAAAAAATGCTGTGGGGAACTTTATCTACCGCTCTCTCCTAAAGCTACGCCACTGCTCTTATGATTATCACCATCATTGGGAATTTTTTAAGGTAAAATGAGAAATTTTAATTTAATAAAAATAATTTCGATTGGTGAGAATTACAGCGGTCAAGAAATTTTATTATTTTTAAAGAATCTAACTTTAAATTTAAGCCAACCCCCTTTATGAGATATGTTATGTAGTGTTACTCCAAGAATTTTTATGGGTTGAAGGAACGTTAAAATATATGTATATATTAAAGTACAGAAATTAAGAAATACATTTAATTTTTTTTTTTGTAAAAGATATTACTATTTTTTTAAAAAATTACAATTCGGGGAAATTTTATCCTAACCTTTAAAGCTCCTCAATTGAAGTAGTGATGTTATTTATTGGATAGAAGCTCCTTAGGGAAGGATTCTTTTTTCTTTTTTTTTTCTTTTTTTATTTGAAATTCGAATTTGATTTCTAAATTATAAAAATATTCCATTATTAACTTGAAATTATTCAAGAATTAATTTGTAATTTGTTAAAAGTATATAAAGTATATATACAGTGAGTTGGAATATTATATCCCACCTCTGATTAGTTTATTGATTGAAAATTTTTTATTATGTATATATAGTACAGCTTAAAACAAAAATTTTTCATATTTCTCTTAAAAAATATTCAAGTATTTTAATTTTAAAGAGTTAAAAAATGAAAGTTATAGAAAATTATTTTATGATATAGCGAGGAGATAAGAATAATATATGGAACAAAAATAACTGCTAAATCCAAATAGAGAATCCCGCTTATATTTAAAAAGCCATTTGCTTTGTAGGAATGATTTCGAAAATTCCTTTAATCGATTTTTACAGACATAAATATTGATATTAAATAAAATTATAATGTGTTAGATTTAGCGTGGACATTTTTATTTATGGAATAGTTTAGAAATATATAGAAGATAGAATTAAATGTAGATTAGAAATAAATACAGGACGAGTAACTTCACGGGAAGCCGATAGATGGCTTCGTCCAGAGGGTGGATTTATATAAAAGATCCTCTGGTGAATTAACGGTAACGCCTATGAAAAATTTCTACGAGTTTGATATTTTTAGGTTTATATTTTTTTTTTTTAATTGCATTTATTTATAAAATTCGGTTCGGTGTTCTTTGATAAAATGCGTCCCTGTCAGGTCCCATTTTAAAAAGATAAAATACCTGTAACAGTGTTAAAAAATAATCTAATTGTATCAGGATGATAAATTTTCGTCACTCCTCTATCAGATAACATCATCTCGAGATGAGGCGCACATTATTAAAGGGCGCAGAGTGAAATCATTCAAGGATACGATAAAATTAGAAAATAAAAATAGACCTAATAAAAACTTAAAAACCAAATTAAAAGCTCTTTTTTAACCTTTTCATTTTTACCTTTTTTTTTTTAATTTGTTGGGTTAAGTTTTGTTTTCACGCTAATAAAAAAAAATAGAATGGTTGCTTTGCGCTTCACATTGATGATAAAAAAAAATGGCTGATGGGTTGAGAATTCGAGTTTAATGAGGTCATATTCGCATCGTGAATTTTTTAAAATTTTATTTATGGATATTTAAAATTAAATAATAAAAAAAAAAAAAATATTGAACTATAGCAACGTTTGGATTTTTGTATGCATGTGTGTTGTGTTTGTGGGCCTGTGTGGGGAATTTTTCAAACCAAACTTCATATCGTGTTGTGAGTAATTATTAATTAATTATTTATCTTTAAAGGAGTGGAGAGATCGATGAAAAATGTTCTCTAGACCTTTTTGGGTTCATTACCTCGAGGAGGTTAATTACTTGCATATTTTCCTTTCTCTTCTTCTCCATCCCTCT
>JAAAKE020130559.1:0-14414 GCA_010014785.2 Anisolabis maritima | reverse complement strand
CCCTCCTGCCCGGGATGCGAACACCGATCTCCTGTGCAGAACGGCGACACCCTACCGACTACTCCACAGAGCCCTCAGAGACTTAAAATTCCCCCCATCACTCTTTAATTAGCAATTTTTATGCTTTTTAATTTGCGAGATTTAATTATTTCTAATTAGCAATTATTAGAAATTAATTAACTTTAATTTCTTGAAAGGAAAGATAAGGCTTAATTCCCAATTTTTTTTTTGGAATTTCAAAAATTTTCTGAGCCCTCAAAATGGGTATTTTGAGAACCCGCCATTTTTCCTGAACTCTCTTCTATAAGGTGCAAAATTACATTTGGAAGTTGCTCAGACAGAGTGTGTCCGACGGACAGACGAACACTCCGCTATTATATATATTTATAGATTATTATCCAATAATTACATTTCTGTATTATTTGGTTTAAACATTCAATAAAACTTATCTATCGGCCCTTTTCAAAATTCCATCGATCCCTAAGGAGTCCAAATGAAGTCCGTTAAGAATCTCTTCTTTAAAAGAATACTAGAGAGGATTTAATTTCGAAAATCTAAAAAAAAAAATTTCTATTTAATTATTTAATTAAACCGTAGGCGTTAGGGGGGGAGAGAAAGGGGGAGGGAGAGAGAGGGGGGGGGGGAGGGAGGTATGAGACATCAATTAGGCTTTATTTGTTAAATTTGCCCTAGTTCGCAAAGTGCTCGCCAGATGTCTCTAGTGATCAAAAAGAGGGTCCGCGTTGGTTGCCTAACTATTAGGCATTAACAGAGAATCAAGTTAAAATTTCTTATAATATATACCTGATATTTTTGCATTTCGCGCCCCATTATTTATTACTTAATGGATTATCCTAGCAATAGGTGATGTTATATGTAAGGAGGGAACTCATAAATACTTAAGAAAAGACGATTAGAGGAATTATCACAGACTATAGATCATAAATAACAAACATGTATCTATATAAAATACATACATAAAATTTAATATTTTTCATTATTTATAGAATAATAATTGTGAGATTTAATTATTTCAATTTTTAATTCTTTTTCTTCTTTTCTATGTGTAGAGAATTTAAAGATAAGTTTTATTTTTGGGAAAACTTAAGTAAGGTGTCTAAAAGTAAAAATTTTAAAAATGTAATTAGTCTATATTGATAAATTTTAATTCTCTTTAAAAAATTAAAATTAAGGAGAGATCCAACAAATACCCTAGGGAGAACTAGAATGGGAGCACCCAGCAAGGGATTGCTGAATTGTTTTAGTCTTTTTCGGCATCTGAGGCCATTCAGGCTCCTTATTTATTTATATTAATTGGTAGCCAATATAATAGAAATTAATTTTTTTCGCTAAGGAAGGGAAGCGATCTACAAGTGACCTTTGGTATATGAAGCGAGACCTCTGCACGAAGGGACAGGTATAAAATACCTTATAAAATACTTGAACAAATTTTCCTAATCAAATAGAAGATGTTATAATTCGTTTCACATCTTTCTTAAACAGTATATCTCGATGCTAGAGCTGCTATTACGCTACATGTAAGCGTTATTTTGCTTTATTAGAGATCTTATACAGGTTACATACTTGGCGTGACGTTCACCTGTGCTATGGGGCTCAGCAAAACAAACTCGACCAAAAAAGCTATATGGTAACTAAGAAAAAAAATGTTGCAGCCCTTAGCGCCTTCCCCCTAATGGTCCGATGTTTACCATTAATCAATCAGTTCTTCGCATTTAGAGTAAAGAGATTCAAAATACAATTTGGGCATTAGTTCAATTTCTTTTGCTTCGTTTGATCGGCAAAGTCAAACAACAGAAGCAGACGACTCGCTCTGAGTTCTTTTCATCATCTCCCACTTTTTTGAGTTGATTAAATAAATGCAAATGTTTCCTTACTTGGTGGATATGTGAGATGACCTCCGTGTGCGTGGCATCTTCAAGTGATTTTCCATTTACTTCTAAGATTTCATCGCCAACTTCTAGATCTGCCTTATCCGCTGGAGATCCTGCAACAAACAAACAAGTAGCTGTAGCTTTTGGAGCGAAGAGCAACCAAAGGGCGGAAATGAATAATGAAAGTCAATATAATTATATTCTTTGTTTTTCTTATATAATATTAATAAAAATAAAAAATTAAATAAATTCTTTATTTATAACTGAGATATAACTGGGCAGATTAGTTCGGAGAAAAGAAAACCAGCCGCCTTTCTCAGGTCACTAAACATCACTTTATTCAGCAAATATTTCGGCCACCTTGACGTCAGCCATTCTCAGTGCCACAATGTGAAAATTTTAGTAGACCTGTCCGTTAATTAGCAAGTGATCTTGCTATCGAATCGTTTCATTGTGTACATGTCCCTCCCCTCCCCAAGAACGGATCTAACGGACACAGGCCAATAAAATTATCACATTGTGGCACTGAGGATGGCCGACGTCAAGGTGGCCGAAATATTTGCTGAATAAAGTGGTGTATAGTGACTTGAGAAAGGCGGCTGATTTTCTTTTCTCTGAACTCTTAGACAAATTCTTTATTTGTTTAAGAATATTTAGTTTTTAATTATTGTGATTTTATATTTTAATAAAGTCAAAAAGTCTCTTAGGCTCTCTGCTTTTCATTAGGTTTATTAGGTTACATTAAGTTAATAATTAATTTGTCTCAGTCGAGTCAGAGCAACGGTCCGATTTCCAGTGAATCGGCATCCGCGGGTCGCAAAGGATTCCGGAGCATTCTCGCCTTCTCATTTTAGCAGCTGGCCTTTCTACACCCGACAATCTCCTCAGGTTCAGTGACTCTTGACCGAGGTGGCGAAACGGCGGCATTTAGAAAGCACCCTTCCATAACGCTTGACTTGATCCCAGTCAAATGAAAGTGCTTATGTTCACTCTTGTTTGGACTAATACGCAGACGTACTGAGCAAGGTTAATGAATTTTCTAAAGTGTCTCGAGTTTGCTCACACAGTACCACATCATAAAGAACGGCATAAAGAAGGCACCAAGGGTGGGGTCTTTGAAGATCCCGAGTGATGACATCCATAGAGACGATGAAGAGGGGATCTAACTAACCCTCCTAATTGTTCCCTCATATCGGGAAAATTGCTACGAGATGAAATGTCTTCTACCCTAAAATGAAGGAAAAATTCACCACGAGACATGCTGACGCAGACGCAGACGCTGAACGGACACTCTGGACACCGTCGAATCTTAAAATCCCTACTTCTCCTTCAAAACTTCTTCAAAATAACAAGCCAGAGTCTGTCGATAACAACTTCGCGAAATCTTACTCATCAGCAGTTGCCTTCGTGATCAAACAGACAGAGGGCACCTAAGGTATGTGAAGAGAGAGTTCTGCATCTTATATATATATTTCTTTTTTAGTAAAATAATAATGCCAGGCTCTGAGAAAGGAAAAGCCAAGTAATATCTCAATTGTTAAAAGTCGTCTAGAAATTTCGAAAGGAGTTAAGAGCCCGAAGATGGATGGACGATCACTAGCATAGCAGCCAGGTGTGAAGCCTCATCTCCCAAAAATGAGACGTTTCGTCTTTAATTTAAATTTCCAACAATGACCAATTGTTGATTAATTAATATATCATTAAAAAAAGAATTTTGTCAAATTAATTTCCGGGTAAAATTGAAATGTTTCTTTCGATCTGTTATAATAATTAATCTCTCCTCCCTTTCTATTCAACTCATTTAACTATAAAGAGAAAAAATAACATTTCACATGTATGCCAATAAATTCCGCCCATTGGAAATAAATAGATTAGCTCTTTTTTTTTCAGAAAACATAATTTATTCGCATAATCGATCAAATGGAAAATAAGATTATATACAAATAATTAATAAATAGGATTAAATAAACAGATTTGATTTGGAAATATAACAAATAAATAATAGAGAATTAAAACAGGCCTTTAACTTTCCTTTGAACTGTTGACCTGGGCAATGAAAGCAATATCACCAATGGAGAAAGGAGCAGGCAGCCAGGTGAGAAGCCTCTACTCTCCCGTTTGAGACGTTTCGGCTTTAATTTAATAATGCCATCATCAGTCCATGAACTCAAATGACAAAGCATTGAATCGACATTGTAGAATTGTCGGTTTGTTGGGTATTTAATATACAAAGAATGCTTGTATATAAATGCTTGTTAGCCTAGATAGCCTCGTACAGAGCAATTTGGTCGAGTGACAAAATTGTTTGTCATTTGAGTTCATACTCTCTAAATGGACTGATGGTGGCATTATTAAATTAAAGCCGTTTAATGAGAGTAGAGGCTTCTCATCTGGCTGCCTGCTCGTTCCTCCATGTGAAACGTTTCGGCTTTAATTAAATAATGTCATCATCAGTCATAAGAGCTGAAATCAGCAGAAAATTAAAAAATATAAATAACTTTGCAAAATATTTATAAAAAATCATGAATTGTAGCATAAACAAGCTCAAAAAGCATAAGCAGTGATTTATAGATAGTATTGTTGGAAATTAACGCTGATGGCCATATATCGACCTAGGACATAGTCCATATTTTTTTATATATAACATATAGTATATATGTAAATGATAGTGTATATATATATTTAAATTTAATAATAATGACGTCAGAGATTGGTGTCTTTTCTCAACGTCGTTTTCTCTCTTCCTATATCGTAAATAAACTAATGATTAAGCCCTGTCCTTGGTAGAGGTCTCGCTTCACGTACCAAAGAACTCCCCTTCATGATCGACCAAAATTTATTTATATTTTATTCCCTATTAATTAAATATAATAAATAAATAAGTGCAAAGTCTAAAAGGCCTCAGATGTCGAAAAAGACAAAAAAAAAAAAATGGTTTAGAGATGGATGTTTAGGCCGTTGGCGTTGGCGATGTCATGGCTGCTGAGATGCTCAACTTTTGTTATAATTTCATCAAATTTGACGGTCCACCAGTGCGAGGAACATCAGGGTTTTCCACAATTTCTTTCTGCTCTGGCTTTTTTTGATAACGTATCTTGATCATAAATAGCACAAATTTTTTGAGTGCAGCATTTGTGCCTTTATCGAAACAAAATTGTAAAATAAATGAATATTTGCAGCAATTTCATGTTCGCTCTAAATCAAACTTAAATAAACGAATCCCAACAAATTTTGAACATCCACTATTGTAAAATTTCAACATTCAATTGGCGCTAAATATGATTCGATGAAACTTAAAATACCTGAAATTTATGATTTTAAAGCCGTCTAGCGAGAAAAGAGTTCAATATTTTTTCAACTAGTCAGTAGGCAATCTTTAAATGATTTTTTTCAAAGGGGAGAACATCTCGCAGATTTCTCCCCATTAATAATTGTGGCGGAGAAGTACTTCTATAAACTAATAATCCCAGGGATGGGACTTCGCATTTTACCTCCCCTGATATGGTGACTGTATATTCCTGAAGGAATAAAAACAATGATAGTCGAAATTAATGATGGTCTCTTCGGAGCTAATTCTATGGTCTCAAGTTAGTTATACCGTATATACTACAAACAGTAGACGAACCCTTAAAAAATTAAGTCTATTAGAAACCTCAACAGATATCTGGGTGCACTCAGTTTGCATGCATAGATAGATACAAGTCCGGTTTCCAGTGGGCCGTTTCCACTCCATCCGTGGATTTCCTCTTTTTCTTCTTTCCCTCGGATTCTGTTTTCTTCCACTCTCTAATTCTCTCCTCTCTTCTTGTCTCCTGAAGTGAGCTTGTAGCATCTCTTTGATCCATAAAGAAGAGAAAGTCTCAATGGGTGTAGTCACGTTATTTTATTTTGGATTTCGGTGTCACCTCTTCGGTTCCCAATCAGTTCTAGCTTTTTCAAATTCATTTTCTTTTCTTGAGCTTCCTTTATTAGTCATTTAGTTGCGTTTTTATCAAGAAAATTGAAGAGATTTATTATTATTATATTAATTAATTCATATAAGAGAGGGCTCGTTCAATTGCCTTTCAGAAGGAATGGGACTTTTCACTTCCTTTCATTCCTTCTTTAATTTTTTTTTCTTCGATGATCATTTATCATCTAGCGTTATATTAATTGGATTAGTTTGTTTGTTACAAGAATTTCATTATTATTCATTGGAACGTTAATTTAATCTATGAACGAATTATTCGTTTACTATGTGCGCAGCCCGCCGAAGGCGCACATAGTCAAGGGGTTTTCCTATCTTATTAAAGCATGCATTAAATTAATTTTAATTACTATATACTAATTAAATTTTTATAATTTTAGACTCCCTAAATGAGTTTTCCCAAAGTCTAAAACCACCACCGGGAAATTCTCTTCACAGTGAAATAAAATCTGTCAAGAAGTTTCTGAATTCAATAATTAAATCTCACAATTATTATTCTCCAAGTAATGAAATATATTAATATTAAATATTTTTTGAATTTTATGATTGTTTTGAGGACAAAGACGAGTAAGGTTGGAGGAGGATAAAAAAATGAAGAGCATCTCACTCCAAAAAACTGAGCACAGGCGATTGAGCTTAGTGTGTGTCAATGGTGCACTAAGCACCAGGGGTAAATAAACGATGAATAATTCTTTGTGGGGTTTTGAGGTCCTTTATTCCTTTAATTAAAGTCTTTTCCTTTTGCTCGAGATGTAACCTTCAACCTCAATCCAGCCGACCTCCGGCGATAGATATCTAACGGCACCACGTGAAGTTACTTTATTTCCTAACTCTAACTCCTCCTCCTATGTTCATTTCTAGTTCTCTAACTACTCCTATATCTAATTCCACCCGGTCCTTTCTTTCCAACCTAATATAACTATGCTAGGGAGGATGAGAAGGGATTTTCTCAGACTCCTTGCGAAGACTGCATCATTGAGGGAATTCTTCTTTCCAAAGGACGGGGTGTCACAGCAACTCCCTCTCCTCGTATAGTTGCCTGAGGGCTCTATTGTTGTGGAATCCATGGCATACTTGAGGATTTGTTTACATTAAATATTTTTATTTAATGAAAAAAATCCTTCCTGCCCGGAATGCTATAAAAACCTCAAGTCCTAACAAAAAGGGATACCCCTGGTGTATCGTGCACTGTTGGCACACACCAAATTCCATCACCAGTTTCGGGCTCAAAGAACCAATCCTGGTGCATTTTTTTTTTTTTTTTTTTTTATTGAGAGGCCCTTCGCCCTTCTACCCCACCATCCTACGTCTCTCTTATAAGACAATTTTACTGAGCGGTCAACTTAGCTGATCAGCCTGTCCCTTGGTGCAGAGGTAAAGGTTTCGCACATACCAAAGGTCAGTGGTTCGCTTCCCGTCCTGAGCGACAAAAATTTATTTCTATTATATTGGCTACCAATTAATGGAAATAAATAAGGACGGAGTCTAAATGGCCTCAGATGCCGAAAAAGACTTAAAAAAAAAAAAAAACTTAACTGATCAGATACTAACATATAATAGGGATTTAGGAGAGACCCTTAAGTAAGTCAAAGGATATTTTTTTATTTAATTAATTATAATTCATTTTAATTTATTTATTTAAATCTTACATTCATTATTTGATTAAAATTAAATTAATTATATTCTTTGCTTTTGAATGACTGAAGCAATTTCCCAAGTTTAACGTTAAATAATTTTGTTTTAAACAAATTTAAATACATGTATTATGTATTATTTTGCATGGGAGAAGATCTAATTTCAGAATAGTATACTCGTATATAAAAAATAAACTATATGTTATGTAAAGAAAAAAATCTTGTACCCCCCCCTCCCCCCCCCCTCAATTGTCCGCTTTTCAAAAATCAGTTAGTTCGTTCTAAATTATTTCTACAAATTTTCAACACACTCGAAAAATTATTTTTTGAATTATCGCGTTATAGAGATATTTTGTGACTCCTCTCCACTTACATTGCTAATTCAAGTAATAAATGCAATTGATCTTCTTTTCATTAGTGTATGGTGTTTAGAGATATTTATTTTGATATTATTAAGAGCTTAATTGTAAATAGTGATTCGATGCACCGTCCGAGAAAGAGATAATTTCTCCAAAGAATATAAATCAAACAAAAAAAACAAATAAATAAATAAAAAACCCTATTTGATAATTCCCTTGGCACTATTCCCTATAGAAGCCATTCCCTCTTTATAAGCTATTTGAAAAATTTTCTCTTCCCTCCACGCGTGCCGGCACAAAAGTGTCTAGCTAGAGCGCTCACTCCTTCATCACGGATTGCTCTTAAAACATGAGATGAAAAAGCGATTCTTTTTCATGAATGTCTCTTTTCTTTTTAGCAGGTGAGAGAATAAAAAAAAAAATAAAATTGAATCCATTAAGAGAGAGAAAAGGAGGGAAGTTAATGGCTGTCTGTCGTCAAGAGTTGATACGTAATTATACCCCCATCTCCTCCTTTGCCTTTTTATTAGCCACGATCGAACTAATATCCAACCCCCATTCCTCTCTAACTTGATGAATAGAAAGAGAAAGACTCCATTCTCTAATAAAATGAAATTGACATATCGGATTCGATGGATGGTTATTTGATTTACTCTTATCTCTCTTATCGATCGATTTCTATGTCCTATTATTCTAACTCTACCCTCCTAACAAAGTCACTTTTTATGATAGTGATTAGGATAATCTTTTATTAGTTACCGTTTTAAGGTATGACACGATATATTTTTCTGATAATAATGATATGCAATACTTATATTTAAATTTGTTGCAATTTGGTTAAAAAAATTATTTTTTTGTTGAACTGGAAGAGGAGTCAGCCGTCCTTTTTTTTCAAAATAATAAGGATAAAGAATATAATTAATTAAAATTTAATAAAATAATAAATGTGTTTTAATCATCATTATTATTAATTAAATAATTTGACTTAATTAAATCTCGTTAAAGTTGCTCTCTTCCTAAGGAAAGGAATTTATCATAAAAATTAAAACTCAATGTCAAGTGTAATATTTTTTAAAGCAGGGGAGATGGAGCAGTTATTTTTCCAAAATATAACTGCTCCTAAGATATGACCATCCTTGTTAAGGTTTTGACCAGGTTTTCCTTAACAGCTTAAGGCGATTGTCGGGATGGCTAATACGTCGTGTACTCCTGGTCACGTGTTATTACGCGCAATGTTTCATCATGTTTTTATTTTTTTTTTCTTTCGATGGAAATGTATTTGTTAATGAGCATACATTTCTTTTTCTTTTTTTGTTTTGTTAATTGTTTGTTGTTTTGTATTATGTAATTTATAAATTTGTATTTAGGTTTGATTGGATGGACCTAGCCACCGAGGACTTGTGCCTCTAAGCAGGTCTTAAATAAATTTATTTATTTAAATATAATAATTATAAGGGTATATATATGAATAATTCATGATATGAAAGAAAATGACAATTCAGATAGGCTTACAATCTTTTACTTGCTTTTACTTATAGAAAATAGTAAGGGAAAAGAAAGTATTATAATCATTAAAAATTTAACCTTCAAATATTTCAAGTGAAAAGGACCCAAAAATGGCAAAAAATATTTTTTATTATTAATTAATAATTTTTATTGGCCATTCAAGAAAGAAGGATGAAACTTTACACTTTTATAGTCTTAAGGGGGCCTAAGGAGGATTAAGATTTGGAATAAATCAGACTGCAGAGAGCAATAAAAAAAGGCTCCCCAATTTTTTTAAGAACCTCGATTTTCTCAGCATCCCCTCAACCAAATCATTTGATTCTTAGTGGAATTAATTAAGACGTTTGTCTCCGGCTCTGAAGCAAATTTCATAACAATCCATTAAGTGGGAGGGGATTTATCCTAAAGATAATAATCCTATAAGATAATAAACCTAAGTCATCACATAGAGAAACACTGAAATTTTATTTAATCTCTTTGACTTTTTTTCTTTTTTAAAGCGAGAAATTTTTGCAATTTCGCTGCCTATATTTTATTTACAATAGAAAAAATAACAGACTCCGAATGAAAGAAGTTAAACTCATGTCCATCTCTAGAGAAACAATTGTCTGGTGCGCAGCACAAGAAATTTACAAATTTGAAATTATCTAGTCAAGATTTAAGAAAGAAGATCAGAAAAAGAATAAATAACAAAGAGCACCTAAATGCAAAGAGATTCAAACAAATATATACAATTCAAGCTTCATGTTTTGCTTTTCTTCATCTACAAAAATTTTGAAAGGAGTTTTTTTTTCTTTCAATAATTTAGTTTTAAAACACCATTCGTTTCCTAAAAATAATTTAGTTCATGATACATTTTAGCATAATCGAATAATTATTTTTTGAATTATTGTGGAGGAAAAAAATTTCAGACATTATTCTAAAAAGTAGAGTACTTAAAATGGACGCAAATCACATTTTGGTAGCATTAGTTTACAATTCAATTTCAATTTTTTTTTTTTTTTTTTTGCGATTACATTAACTTTGCCTTGATAAAGTTAACAATTATTCCTAGCTTAATAAGACCCATAAATATATATATAGTTCTATTTGTCATTTTTTATATGTTTTAGAAAATAATTATTAATTTCAGATGATTGAAAGGAATTAATTTAAATCTATCGATAAGGACTCTCTCTCTCTCTCTCTCTCTCTCTCTCTCTCTCATTGAGGCAATAAAGAAACAAGGGTCATCTACTCTCGATGCCTCCTGAGCCCGAAATCAGCCGCTGTTCCTGGCCTCGTCTAATCGATACATTTTCCTGGTTGCCATGGCAACCAACCAACAGCCAGCCAGCGCGCTCTTGCATCTCTCTCTCTCTCTCTCACACTTTTTATCTACACACATACAGACACACACTCTCTCTCTCTTTACATTCTTATACGGTAATATTGATAACACACTTTTTAATAAAGAATTATCCCGATTTGCTCCAGAAAATTTTTCATGTTTGTAAACAAATCGCCGATCAACGGGCGTGGAAAGTTTTTAAAAATATTTAATTGAAATATATATATATTGGATAAATAACAGGGAAAAGATATATTTATTTTTGTGCTGAAGTGTCAGCGATAGTTGAGGCACTCTCGCCTCTTCGTACAGCAACAAAATACTTTAAAAAGTCCTTTTATTTCACCTCACTGCTTTCGATTGAGGTATAAACGAAAGACTAGGTTGTGATTGACATATTTCACTGTTAGTATCTCTCATGTCGCCACGATATTGAAAGTTCAATTATATGGCATGGAGATTCTTTTAACAATGGCGCAGGGGTCTACAAACGAGCTGATGGGGCGAGTGTATACGTGTAGCTTTTTTATTAGCTTATTTCTCTGGAACAGCTAATTAGACATGGATTAAACTTTTCAAATTTATTGTTCTAGGAAAACCTAGCAAGCTATTAAAATTTGGAGTTAATCGGTCCACAGGCAGTGATAAAAAAGCATCTCCAATATTTATCACGTTCCCTTGAACCAAATCATTTGAAACTTAATGATAATAATTAAGAGATTTGTTTCCTGTCCTGGATCAAATTTCATAACAATCCGTTGAGTGGAAGGGAATTTATTCTTATTTTAACTTTTTTTTTTTTTTTTTAATAAAAACATTTGTATTGTATATCGTTTTTTTATTTACCATATAAAATATATGTGACATTTGACGTCACGCTCTGCTAAATGTGTTTCTCGTAGTGAATGAATAGTTTGGAGACCTTTGAACCAGAGAATCAGTTAAACAACTTTACCGATCATCTATCGGAATTTAAGTATTTTCAACGATCTTGAAGAAGATGAGAAGGCCTAGCGCAATCAATTCTTAGTTAGTTAATATACAAAATTTCATCAAATTCATTAGAGACGTTTTTGAGAAAAAATAGATATATACATACATACATATATTCAAGATTAGTTCGTTTAATAATAGTAGATTTTTTTTTTGGCCCGAGGCAATTTTTTTTTTCTTCAAATATGACACAAGGAAACCACACCTTTATGATCGGCAGAGTTGACCGCTCGGGTAAGTACAAGCAACTTGTTTTGTGGAGGGTCAAAATGGCACCAAATACTTCTGGTCGGGGCCTGCATGCAGAAGAAATGAAAGCAGACACAGCAGTATTTAAAAATTAAAAAGTCGAAGGAAGATACGGAATATAATTTAGTGACATTTTGATTCGCTCAACTCCTTTGAGTAATATTAAAATAATAAAAGGTTGGTGTATTGGCTATAAAAGAGAGCGTTTAGGACGGGCGTAAACATTATCTTTTATTGTAAAGGTTAGTTGTTAAAAGAATAAAAAGTACTTGCGGAGTTGAGCTCCTGTATTAAAAATAAATACATAAATAAATAAATAAGAATGTCAGTTCTTTATAAATCAAGGGCCTAATTATGTCCTTCCAGAGGTATTATGAGATCTCGAATAGTCTAGATGAATGGACCAATCTGAATCAAAAGATCCTATTCGATTAACCAAAAGGATTAAATAAAAAAGATATCTCAATTGTGGGCAGAGTTGGTCAAAAAATTCGATTTTATTGATTCCGCCAGTCAAGGCTGCTCAGGCGGTAGAAAGCGTTTCCTCCACCTAAATGCGACCAAGACAGAGGCCATCTGGTTCCGATCCAGAAAAAAGAATAAGGGCCGTCGTCTGATAGGCGACGGCGAGCAGATTCAATGGTCCACCAACGCCCGCTATCTCGGAGTTTGGCTGGACCAAAACCTCTCGTGAAAGACACTGCAAGAAGAGACCAGCAATGGGAATAGCTTCAACGAGACTTCTCAGACCGCTACTTAAAGAGAAAAGACATTGACTCCAAAACTCCGCTACACCGTGCCTAATCCCATCTTAACGTATGGATCAATGGTATGGCACAACGCAGTCAAGAGTAATATCGAAAGGATACTGACCGCCAACCCAACAATCGCCGCCCCCCCTCACATCAGCAACGCCGAAATCCTGGTTGGACTTGGAATCGAAAGTCTTGGCAAGGTCATCGAGAACCTCAACATCAAGTTCATCTCAAGAATGAAGAGCCACCAGCACGACGCCGTCAAGAGGACAGCCGAAGCCAAACCTTTTGGCAAACGCCACACCGGAAGGATCACGAATCCTTATCGAATGGGGAATCTTTAAACACCCTCCCCTACTTGGACCGGTCTTTTAAAAAAAAAAAATCCCTTCCAACTTGTAGAGTGTTTAACGTTTACATTGAATTATGCCAGATGATAACCAAAGAATCAAAGAATTTTTTAACCCAGTGTGATATCAAGGGAGAGACGGATTGGGACGTCGTAATATCAATCGACAATCCGGAAATTTTTTTTTAATGACAAATTAATTTTGTTACTTTTGAAGTGGAAGTTGAAAATTGCGACAACAAAAGACAAATTGAATCATGGAAATCAACAACAAACCTATGAAGTTATCGCGTGAAAATATATATACGGTATAATAATTCTTCTCCAATCTATACTGAATGCAAAAGGAGCCAAATGATGCCAAAGGAATTGTGATGGAATTTTTTCCATATTTAAATAAGAGCCAATGTAAAATAAAGAGAACCGAAAAAAACAAGAACAATATCGAATTCACCCTCGGACAACAATAGACACGACATTACTCATCTTTCGAAGAAACCAACCAACAAATTGAATTTCCACATATCGGCGCGATGCTTGGGAGTATACAAGGTGGTGGGGGGAGGGGGGGGAGATTCGGGAAAAATATATAAATATAAACATGTTTACCTCAAACAATTTTGGTTTCAATGCTGGAAATTGTTTTAATTGCTTTAGCCTACATGAAAATTCTGAGTTTATCCCCACCATCTCCATTAAAAAAAATTTTTTTTTTTGTTTTTCGTAAATAACTCCAAAACTATACCTCCTATCAAAATTGTCTTTATTACATAGACTATAAAGGATTAAATTCTATATTAAAAAGGAGGGAATTTATTCATTCCTATGTCCTTGAAAAAAATTCAACAAGGTCAGATGTTTTTTAGTCTTTTTTTTGGCATCGGAGGCTCTTTAGACTCCTTCGTTTGAAAGTATAAAAAATCACAGTTTGATAATGCTTTCTTCAATTTCTTGTGCAAAAGATTACTTTAAATGTATAGATTTTAAAAATATTCGAAATTCGTAAAGCATGATGGGCTTTTAGATAGTCTCAGCGGAAAGAGAATAGCCTACATATCATTTAATTTAATGATTTGGATATCAATTGAGAAGAGAATTAAATACTCTATCAATTTGTTGTTAAAAATCGGTTGAGAGATATGATTAAAATCAAAAGTTAAGCGATGCTTTTCTTAGGGATTTTGTAATCAATGTAATTGATAGAGAATTTAATTCTCTTCTCAATTGTTATCCAAATCATTAAATTAAATAATATGTAGGCTATTCTCTTTCCGCTGAGACTATCTAAAAGCCCATCATGCTTTACGAATTTCGAATATTTTTAAAATCTATACATTTAAAGTAATCTTTTGCACAAGAAATTGAAGAAAGCATTATCAA
>JAAAKE020130548.1:0-14417 GCA_010014785.2 Anisolabis maritima | reverse complement strand
GTCAAAATACATCATAGTATAATTTTTGTTATTAATAAATAAATAACATTATCGGTTTAATTGTCGTTTATTTATTTAATCCGTGGTTAATAAAAAAAAAAAACTTTGAAATCACAGTTTAACCGAAAATGTAATCTATTTATAAATGATAACAATTTTTTTAATTATTATAACAAATCCTCTTTATATAAGAGTTAACCTCATTTAGGTTAGTTTATCCCCTTCCTAAAAGACATAATTCCCCTTCCATTTTCGGATAAAATAAGCAGAGGAAGAGGGGGGTGGGGGGTTTATTTAAATTTTAGCGCGGAAGCATTTCACGCAGAGAACTATTAAAATAAAAATTTTTTAAAGGTTTTAATAATCGAATAACATCGACCAGCCGGCTTCTAGTACAGATGCTAATTTAAAAAAAAAATGAATTTCTTGGTGTTTAAAGCGATGAAAATGAGCTGTGAATCGAATGAAGTAAAATTTCTTCTTAGATGCGTTAGCATGTAAAAAATTCAAATGAACCCCCGATGAGCAGAGGACACCTGCTCAGGCTGATTGGCAGACGATCAGGCATGTGCCTTTGATGGGGAACGGGAGCGGGCCTTTCACCACGTGGCGATTCCTTAATTAGATCTCGATCGCCACCAAGAGACCAAATATATTTATATATATTTGCACAACCTATAAACGTATATCTTGTTTTTATTATGATATTTATTATAGAGTTGCTGATCTTTTGAAATTTCATAATACAGGTCTAAAGTACAATTCTTAGTTATTTATTAATGTTTTATTCATCGTGTCATTTGAAATCAGTATAAAATTAAAGAAATTTACGATAAACCATATAAATTTATGAAACGCAAGTTAAGATGAGCAAATCAGTATCAGTAATTCGCGTGTATTAATTAACTTTAATTTTAAATTGATTATTATCCCAAAAATGGTTAGAGATTTTTTTTTTTTTTTTTTTAATTTAAACTTTTTAATGGATAACACCATAGAAAGGCTCAAATTATAATTAAAGTAACCAGATGTTTTAATGTGGAATGCAGAACTCTTAAAAATAGCTTTCCACATGTTTTATTTGCACAGAAAAATATATACTTAAAATAAATTGAACGGGTCGGCGGAAGAAAGAGCTAATTTACATGAAAAATATTTGAGGAGATTTCAAGTTTAAACTTTAATAAATCTGTAAATAAGATATTTGCATATAAAAAAATTGATTTTGGGATTTTAATAAAACATTTATATATTTCTTAGTCCAAAGTGTGCGCCGTGATTGGGAGTATTCTCATAAGTTTTTATTTATTTATTTATTTTAAAGCAGCGTTTCTCAAACTTTCAGTATTCGCCGCCCAATTTTCAATCATAATTTTCATCGCGCCCCCGCATACAATAAAATGTATATAATAATAATGTATTTTGAGTATTTTGGCGCTAAACCTACACTACGACCTTAATTTTAAACCTTACAAATTAGAATATGGAAATTTATTGACATTTGACACATTATGTCGAAATGTATTTTGTTTTGTATGTGTGTATGTGTGCTTTCCTTTCAGTCAGTTAATCAATTTTTTTAAATAATATTTTCTCTTGGATATACTCGCGCCCCCTTAGGAGGGCGCGCCCCACAGGTTGAGAATCGCTGTTTTAAAGCATTTAATTACTCTTTAGATTATAAAGGAAAATGAAGATTTGTCTAAAAATTTTATTTAATTTTAAGTAGGGGTTATCATCAAATTTTTCTTAATAAGTTGGGGGCACCGCAAAAAACTCCACGCTTTTAAGGACGTCTGGAACTTAAAAAGTTTGGTCTTAATTGATATAATCGCATTAAAAAGTAAATAAAATGTTTTTTTCTTTTCTGGATGAGGACTATCTTTCGCCGACCTCTTCAATGAATAAAACAGTCCTATTTACATTAAAAAAAGTAGTCTTTTAAAAATTAACAAATCCACTGAAAATCTAAATTTAAGAATGCCTCAAAAAATATTTTTTAGTTTAGCATGAAATTAAAACTATTTTAATATAAAGCTCTTGCCAATATTTTATAAAAGTACTAGGGAGAACCCAATACAGTATCTAATATATTTGTTTACTTGTAGAAATAAGTACTTTTCAAAAGTATTTCAATACTCTTTATTATATTATTATATTAGGCAGTGATTTCAGGTAATATTGGAAATAGCAGTCACTTTAAAAAATTACAGGAAATTCCAGTACCACATTAAGTTTAAAAGTAAGAAACATCATATTTGTTTTAAAACATTTTAAAGACCCTTTTCAGACAATTCAAATTCTGAACTTCTAGTCAATTGATTATACTGAGAAAAAAAATCTTTAATTTTTTTTTTTTCATTCTGTTAATTAAAAATTTACTCTTACAGTAATTTATTCCAATTTCATGTCAACTAACAGAATCTCTTTTACATTTCTGATTCTGGTCAATTTATTCTGATAAACAATAGGAAAATTTTATTGGTTTACGAATTGAACTTAGTCAATAAAAACTCACTCTCTTTCCTCTTCCATTAAAGATAATACTACTCCCTTCACAGTACTCTTTATTAAATTTTTTGGCAAATAGATATAATTTAACAATTGATGACGTCACTTTAGATATTTCACCTTTTTTAATTAATATACTGGGTTATGCTCCCTATCTGGAGATGAATATAAACGGGACAGAAATCAAAATAAAATATTTTATCAATATGTTAATCATTTAAGATTTTTCAAAAGTGAATAAAAAATACATTATCTTTTTTTTCAAAGTAATCTTAACAATAAATAAGATGTCAAATTCATTCAATCATTATAATCTCATTTATTATTCCGTGTAGGAATGCATCGCAAAAAAAAAAAAAAAAAAAAACAATCTCCCAACTTTCTTTTTTTAAATAGAAATGAATATTTAAAATTTTTTCTAAATATTATTTTTTATTAAAATTTCTAACGACAGGATTAATGCAAATTACATTAGATAGATAATTTAAACCTATTAAGCGAATGTTATTTTTGATGACCGATGTTAAAATACAGTTTCAGGTACTATTTATGTTCAACATTTATAATAAACAGTATCATCATCTTGCCGTACTATATTAATTTTTTTAATGAATGTCAAATTAGAAAAATAAGGTCTAACAAAAGATAATTAGATAAAAAAATTTATTATTATTTATATTTAAAATTTTTCTCTCCTTAAAAAAGACTTTCAGCTGATATTCTTGCCAGTTCAATGAAGTCTTCCCCAGCGAATTTCTTATTGAATGAGTTCATCATGTTGGCGGACACTTAAGACACTTGATGAAAAATTTACGAAGGAATATCATTTTCTTTTACAAGAAAATTCAGATATATCATTTCCAGTAGATATTTTTTTTTTTTGGCAAATCTATTTTTATGGTCTTCTTATTAACAAAGCAAATTCCAAGAATACTTGGTTCCATTTTGCTTTCCAAAAAATAATTGCAATTAATGGATTGGATGAATTCAATTTTCCCATCCCACAGGCATTTAGGCCATCACGAATTTGGCCCTTTGTGCCTGTTACTGGGGGTGAGATTATCTCCCACTTTCCAGAAAGAGACTTTTTCATATATTTTCCTTATTTTCATTTTCATTTTTTGGAGAAACCGGCCTCCCTATTTACGAATACGCCATTTTTTTTAATTATACAGAAATATTCACCTTAGGAATATTTTTTAATTAACAACGCCTATCATTAAATGAATTTGATTTTATCATTTCTATTTGTAAAAAAAAAATATAGTATTTTTTAATTATATTAACACTCCAATACTTTTATCGCTTCAAATAATTATATGTGTATATTAAAAATGAAGTAATAATAGCTATAATTTAATTTTTTAAAGAAGTATTATCAAGTTAAATTAAAAATTGAATATTAATTATCAAAAAGTGATGGAAGGTAAATGTCAATTAGGAAGTATTAGTGATGATGGACAAACACTTCTTCATCTTTTTTAGCTTTTTGTTTTAGTTAACAGTTATCAATAGGTGTTGTAGATGTCTAATTATGAGCCGGATTGTCCCTGCCAGAGGTCGATGGATACACCTGAGCACCTGCTGCAGGACAGGTGCTCAGGTGGTCGTAATTGGAAGAGGCGCCAGACGACCCGCCTTCCAGACCGGCTCCAGCAGACACCCAAAAAATGAAAACATTTGGTGGCTGAAGAAAGTGCTAGGATCGCTTCACAGTATAAACAACGAAGCAATTTCAGCGCATTCAAGTCTTTGGGGTGTCACTTTCATTCCAACAATAATATTACTCCTTGAAATCACATTAAAAAAAAAAAAACCATGCAGATCAATTAAATTAAAGACTAGTTTAAAATAAATTTTTTTAAATATTTCCTATAGGCTATATCTTAATCTCTCCTGTAAATGTCTACCTTTCTTTATTAGATTAAAAATTTATTTAAGCTATTATTTACTAAAGAGGTTATTTTCAGAAACGTAAAAAAATTATTTCCCTTTTAAAAAAAGTAAGCAGTCAAACGCTAACACAATTTTTCATTTGTTTGATTAAAAAAAAATTTATTTTACCTGATAGAATGAAGAGTGACGTATGACTGAGGAACCCTTGGCTTAGCCTCTGACCAACATGTTTTCCACTTACTATTACTAATATATTAAAAGAATTAATGATATTATTAAATTTAATAATAACTATTGTAGCAAACAATAGTCACTTAAAAATTTTTTTTTTAAAGGGAAATAATTATTTTACGTTTCTGAAAATAACCTCTTTAGTTAATAATAGCTTAAATAAATTTTTAATGTAATAAAGAAAGATAGACATTAGGGACGCACAAGGGGCTCAGATAAATAAGAAGTACGAAAATTTTTTCCTAGAACAAAACAAAAATTAAGGACAGCTAAGTTGGCTAATAAACATTATAAAATTTTTAAGAAATTGATACTGCTGACCACCTGTAATTTTTCTAAGAGGAAATAAAACATGAAATAAGAGAATTATATATATATATATATATATATATATTTTAAATAGAATGTCTAGTCATTCTTTCTGATTAAGAAGATAAAAAAAAAAAATTAGTTAAAAATCTTCAAATTTTTTTGTAATCGATATTTCGGTACTGATCAACCAATAACTTATTATTTCAAATTTAATGAAAATTTTTCAAGTTAAACGATAATCTCAATGAGTATATTAAATATATGTAAGTGACTAGTTAGAGCGAGGTGGTCTACGCTGAAATGGAGGGAAATTTTTTCAATATATACAAAAGACATTTTTTTTTAGCATTACTCGTGATTTATTTTAGTAATTAATCATAGAAAAAAATAATATTAATATAGAATAATACAATATTTCGGCCACTATTTCCGCAGCTATTATAAGGTAGACTTTGACAGTACATATTTACTTGTCTTGCATCTACCTGATGACGTCTGCAGAAATAGCGGCCGAAATATTGTATTATTCTATATTAATATAATAATAATCGTGAATAAAAACTTTTTTCTCTTAAAAAACAATTTTTTATGTTCATTATATTATAATGTATATATATAGTAGAAATTTAGACACAAACTTTTTGTGTCCGCCACCATTTTTTTCAAATACTGTACACCCATAATTTTTATAACACTCTATATAGGTACTGTTGTGTTTACAATTTAATTTCAATAGATTACAAATCAACCCTATGTATAATATATGACTCCGTGTTGACGTCCGAATATTCCAGGAGGATAGGGAGTGTTGTGAAGGTGTCAGGTGATAAATTCATTAGGATATTAAAACAAAGAAATGTTTGTGCATGGGTTTGTTCTTTTTTTTATATACTTCTCAACGCAAGGACTGATGATGCTTTAGATAAAGCGAAATCGATCGTATATTATTTATCACCTGACGCCTTCACAACACTCCTCTATCCTCCTGTAATACACCCTAGATATCGGTCTTATTGTGTTATTATTCATATTACAAAATTTCAATATAGAATTTATAAGGGAAATAAAGCCTTTAACCCCTCTATCAAAATTTTGAAAATATGCCGCTGGCTATTATTCAAATTCTAAAATAAATTTTTTATTTTTTATGTCTTTTTTTTCAAACTAAATTATTTTAAAGGTAGAAGGGAGCAAATATTTACCCACAAGAACTACTCTCCCACTCAATTTTCAACTTGATTTAACACATTATTTTAACGATCCCGGAAGGATCCCACTTGATTGGATGGTGGGGTCTTCTTGAAAAACATCTGGTCACCTCAAGAAAACAGTTTTAAAATATGTAATTTAAAAAAAAAAATTTTTAATTAATATTAATATGTTCCAAGTCAAAAATTTGACCCTATTCATATTGTTATCATTCAATGTTCTCCAATGATATAGATCAGAACTCGGAAATCACTGTTTCTGATAGAGATCAAAATATCGCACCCAAGATTCCCTGGATACCTGTTGTAAATTCATGAGTGAGAAAATATGGTAGGTCTAAATTGTTTTTCTTTAGATACGTTTAGTGGTCATATTAAAAAAAAACAGGTTATTAAAATTTTCTTTCAAAATAGAACGCGTTTAATGAACGGAGTAGCAAATTGCGGGCGAAGTGCCTCTGTGGGGTGAAGTGACGAGTGTGCGTGCAGATGTTTAGTCTGAGCCAGCAGGTGGTCTTCGGGACGCTGGGGCCTTAGGAGCCAGGGGACCCCAGGGGGGCTTGGCTCCTCTCTTCCTAGCTCCGGGTCCCCTCCCAGCCGGTCACTTTGATTTCGGCCTCTGGCTTGTGTAAAGAACCTGCCACTCAGAAATGGCACAGGCCATTATTTACGATAGGTTTATGGCTGCCTTCGACATGGACACCGACACCTTGCCTTTGGAACAGGCTCCCAACACAAAGCCCCCCATTATCGTCTGCAGTTCACTCGAAAATCATCTCAGACCGAGCTAAATAAATAAAGAATTTAACTCTCAACGTTGGTTAGGCTAAGATACAAAAACAACAACAAAATTCTTTTTCTCAGACGTAATTCAAAAAATGATTTTTAAATATTTTATATACTATTCACCACATATGTAAATAGACATCCTGTATTTTTTGCCCAATAATTAGGAGAGCTACATGAAATTCAAAATCATCAAATTTCATATTTTATCTATTATTAAATTTATTAATGATATTTTCCGGTTTCATGTAGGACTTGTAATTATCCACGACGAATTAAAAGATACTTTTTATTTTAATGAACCCTAACCGCTTGTGTTAAAAATTTATTAAAGTATCAAATATAAATGAATTTGAGAAAAAAAAAAATGAGCCGTTTAGTTAAAGGGATAAAGGAGATTGAGGACAATCAACCTTGATTTTGAATTTGTCCCACCACTAAAAAAAAAAAAGTAAATTAGTAAAGGGAAATTTTTGTTTGACTTGATAAATATTTCAAAATTTAAATTTGCCTAATTTGATTAAATAAAAACTTTGGAAAACCCTGCTCACAAATCAATCCTTTGAAATTTGAAATTTTCTTTTTTTGTAATTATTTACTTACTAAGTCTGAGATTTTTATTTGATTTAGTTATTAACTTTAAGAATCCTACTGTTCATATTCAATCTAGTTATTACTTTATCTTATAATAAATAATATTTATATAGCGAGAAAGTAGTGCAATCGCAGAAAAATCAATGTAGAGATTTCAACGGAAATACACGTTTTGAGGTCTCTGACTCTAAAAAATAGGTCTCATAAAATGGACTGTGTGTGTGTGTGTGTGTAAACAAGAATTCTCAAAAACGAAAAAACTTTTGATACTGAAATTTTATATTTAATCTATAAATACCCTAATCGCTTACATTTCGAAGCTTTTGAATAAAATCGGCCAACGGCTACTAGTACTTTACTGATGTACTTTTTTAGTTTTTTCGATTTTCTAAATATTCGGTCTAACTCTTTTAATTAGAATTCATATATCAATTATTTGTCAGATAATCTTTGAAATGTATTAAGTCTTATTCCTTCCAAAATTGTTTGGAGCCGACTTTCCTCTTGTACGTTTTTGGGTTTTCTGTTATTTTCTCTTAAATTACTCTAACGATATTGATTAAATTGGCTGTACAATATTCTATTAAGAGATGAATTTAGAGAAAGACTACCTAGGGGATCCGACGCAAAAAATCTGGTGTGACAGCACATCACTCAGCTATCCTTACCTTAGCTATGAGAAAGTTGTGTGAAATGCGTTTAGTCACACCAGATTTTTTTTAGTGGAATATTTAATTCATTTAATATTTTTTTTTTCAAAAATTTTATAAAATTTTTATTTCTAAGAGATATTCTGTTAGAGGTTCGCTCTCATTTTCTCTTTTAAAAGCTCACATTCCTCTCGAGTTTTATGGGCCAAAATTCAAAGAATTTACAAATCAAAATTTTGTTTTAAATTTATAACTAGGAGTGATATATGATCAAATAAACATTTACACCCTCTTGGGTTTTCCTTTTTTGTTTATAACCTGCCAGGTATTATTTTTTTTCGGCATGTTTCAGGTTTAGGAAGCGAAAAAATATTTATGATTGGAGCATTCAGATTTCAGAAATTTAATTTTCTCAATTAAGTATTTATAGATATAAATTTATATAATTATCAAAGATAAATCAATTATTACTTTTTGTAGAATACATATACTACCAGGAGTTGCAGAAATAAGTTTGTATTTATTTGCTCTGTGTACTCCTCTATCCTCCCAAAATTGCCTGGGACCCACTTTACTCTTTTATATTTTTAGGTTTTTTGTGATTTTCTTTTAAACTAACTCTAACTAACGATATTGATTATGATAATATGATATGATTATGATTGTATGTACATTGAACGGCCACCTAGGGGGCACAAAAAAATCTAGTGACAGCACATCACTCAGCTTACCTTACTTTAGGGGGATAAAGATGCTGGAAAAAAAAAATTGGAATAAATGGATGTGAGCTTGTGTATGTATGTATGTAAATAATCCATTACTCCCGTCATTTACCCGAACAATGGCAAAAGATTACATCAGGAAAGTGGGCCCCAAACAATTTTGGGGGGGGGGGGGATAAGGGTTAATACATTTCAAAGATAATCTAATAAGTAATTGATATCTGAATTTTAATCAAAATCGTTTGAGCGAATTATAAGAAAATAGAAAAAAACTAAAAAAGTACCACTACTCTTTGACCCATTTATTGAAAACTGCAAAGTACAAGCGACGAGGCTACCTTAAATATAAAATTTCAGTCTCGTAAATTTTTTTGTTTTTGAGAAATCTTATTCACACACACTCACACACAGAGTGGCCCATTTTTTGCTTTATTGAAAATCAGGGGACTTTTTAACGTGTATTTCCGTTGAATTTCGACATCGATTTTTTTGTGAACGCCACACTTTCTCGCTATATATATTTCATATGTTAATATTAATAAGAGAAATTAAAAACGCTCAAAATAAATTTAATTTGCTTGTACTCTACCATATATGAGTAAAAACAGGATTATAAATAATTTCTATAATTTGCCTGAAATTTCATTTCAAACATATTTTGTTAAGATAATAAATATTATATAACGTTATAATTTATAATTTCATTTTGTCACTTAAGTTTTTTCAATTTTTTCAATTGATCGAAGGTGTGAACGATATTTCCGGCATAGCCAGCCCCTGGCCTATCCTTTTAATTATTCATTAATTATTATTCCATCTAATTTTCAATCTATTAGCTATTAAATTAATTTTATAAAAAATAAACATCGGATAATAAGCATTAGAGGTTAATTAACAATTTGAGGTTTAATAAGTTTTCATTTATAATATTTGTACAAAAAACCATTGATAAATCATCCCTGGTATTTTTTAGAGACAAATACATATTGTGTGGCGATATATGAAGAGAATATTGATATGTTAACTAGCCACCAACACTGGCCTGCATTCACAGACTAACGAGCCAAGGATAATAACCGATTCATATCAGCTGAAAATATGTTAAAAAGTTAAAATTCCTTTGTTAATTTGAAAGAAACCATTTAACACAAAATAATAGGAAAGTTAAGTAAGAAGAGTAACAAAAATGATTTATATAAAATAAAAGAGTATTATTTATATTATATGCAGGAGGTGCTTCTTCATTTTATCGCCCTTATCTCTTGAATAGTATCCAGTTGTTGTTAGAAATACTTGAGCTCATTTTTATTTTGCATTTTATTTGGATTATATAATATATCTCAATTTTTTTTTTTAATTGTATAAAAAAAATTGGCAACGAAGTTGCAACACTTTCTCTCTATTTTTAGCCGTCGCTAATCATATTCTATGGGAATATAAGATGGGGTCGCTCACAAACCTATGGAGTATGCAAGTCTTGTCAAGTTGATTTTTTATTGTTATCTTTTTAGGTTATGTTATTTGTATAAATAAATATCTTTTCGTTAATTGAATTGAAAATATTATATTGGCTATCAGTTAATATAAATAATTAAGGACTTATTCTAAATGGCCTAGGAAAAAGACTAAAAAAATAAGAAAATAGTCAAAGGGATTAAATAAAATTCCAGTTTTCTTTCAATGATGAGGTGTGCTTATACCCATTTTTTTTTTTAGTTTTTTTCCACTCCCACTTAACGGATTGTTATCAAAATTGGCACAAGGTTGAAGACAAACTTGTCAATTATTATCACCGAGTTTCAAAAAATTTGGCCTATCGGAAATCGTGGTGCACGATAAATATTTGGGGGGTTTTTTTTTTACCGCCCCCTGATGACCAGTTCGTTCTGATATATTTCCAAAAAAAATTATATTTCTATCAAATAATGATTAATCAAAGAGTAACAGATAAAATTTTTTTCGCTGACATTTCGGAAGTGACTATTTTCAAGGCAAAAAAAAAAAAATATTTTTATATTAATTATCTTTTAACAAGCGCCTTTGGGGCCCGAACCGGAAGTGTAAGATCCCGGCTAGAGACCGGGAGGCGCTATTTATGATCAATCAACACAATCATATTAAACAATAGAGTATTTCACAATTATTTTAACTTTTAGGATATTCAGAGACCTATTTAAAATAAATGCCTATTAGCCACTAAAAAAATTAGGATCGTATGGAAATACTTTGTGAGATCCCTTGAGTCTAAAAAAACTGGCTCTCACATGATCTGTGAACAAGATTTGTCAAAAACGAAAAAATCTACGAGGCTGAAATTTTATATTTAAACTAGGTACCCTCGTCGCATGCACCTCGAAGCTTTTCAATAAAATCGGCCAAAGAATACTAGTACTTTACTAATGTATTTTGTAGTATTTTTTGATTTTCTTAAAATTCAGCCCAACGATTTTAATTAAAATTCATATATCAATTATTTATTCGATGATCTTTGAAATATATTAATCCTTATCCTCTCCCCCTCCCAGATTTTTTGGGGCCTATTTTACTCTTGTTCGTTTTTAGGTTTTTTATTTTCTCTTAAACTACTCAAATGATATTGATCAAATGGGCTGTACATTGTTCTTTTAAGAGAGGAATTAGAAAATGGCTACCTTGGGGCCCTGACGCAGAAAATCTGGTGTGACAGCACATTACTCAGTTTTCCTGGCCTTAGATAGGAGAAAGTTGTGTGTTGTGCATCTATCACACCATATTTTTTTTCATTATTAAGTATAAAAAAATCGAGATTTTTTTAGCTTTTTATGAAAAATATTATCATGTAAATGACCCCATTAATGGCAAAAAAAATTTTTAAATTTTTAAATGGAAAAGCAACTTATAAAAACTATAAAGGGTTTCCTGGTTCACATTTATTTTTAAATTTATTATTATAGACAAAGTTAGGGGGTGCTTTGATTGTAGTGCAAGAAGAAAGAAGCTATTTAGGTTACCTAATGCCCCGTTGATAAGAGGTTAGGGTGCGAGAAAAGGAGGCGGAGGTGGTAGCGTGAAGTGAAGGTGGAGAGGTTACTTGTGCTTGTGCCTTTAAGGAATGCTGCGTAGGGGAGGGAGAGAGCGAGAGAGGGGCGGTCGGGCCGGCGCCAGCCAGCCACCATCTGGCGGCTACCCCCACCACAAAACCGGGCGCCAGCCGGCCAGCCAAGCGGGCCGACAGTCGCGCGCGCCCCGCCAGCCAGACATGTGTCACCCGTGACCGCAACAAGTGCCACGCTCGCGCTCTCTTCGCACGCTCGTTACGCACGCACTCACGCTTACTTAGATATACATACGCACCCCTACACATTAACGCTTGCACCCGCACAACACGGCACGACGGCACGTACAAACCGCTCATGGAACCAAGGTTAGAACTTCGTCTTTTTTAACAATCCAGCATCCCTAAAAATTTTATAATATAAAAAATAAGCATAACAAAAAAAGATTTTAAAATTTTTGAATTTTTCTTTCAATAAACACCTTTGATATAAAACATACCTTAGTATTTAAGAAAAAACCAGAATGATCAGAGTACCTGTAAAATTAAAAATTCCTTCCCTTAATATTTTTTATTTTAAAAAATAATCTGATATTTATTTTAAGTCTCAAAAGTTTACGATTTTTTAAAAAAATATTTCTACAGACAAGTTTTAAAATAAATAAATTATAAAACTCTCCTTAATAATAATAATAAGGACCACCGAGAGCTTACGCGAGCTGTATTTAATAATTTATTTTAATAATAATCGTCCTTTTCAAAAGCCCCTGTAAATTGTAAAATTTTCTCTTTAATGTTAAAATAATCTAAAAGAGTAATTACTCATTGAGGAGAGAGGATGTCAGAATATAAATTGACATTCTTAACCAAAATCTTTACAAATAGAATATTATAATAATTTAACTAGTGAAGTAATTTCTTTAGACACACTCAGGTTCTTGACATTTATTAGTCAAGGGTCTTCAGAGTGTTGTAATAAATAAATTTCCTTTTGGATTTAAAAGTTTTTTTTTTAATAAAAAATTATTTTTCATTTATTAATTCAATTAATAAAAATACTTTTTTCATTTTTCAATTAATTATTATTTAATATTAAGGGAAAAAATAAATATCTCAAATCTGCACGTTGCCAGTAATATATTATTCTACAAGTTCGAAGTGTTTCATTTTAATTATTTTTTTTATTGTTCTTAATTTTTTTCGAATTGAAAGTTGAACAATTGTTATCATTAATAAATACAGTTTAACTATAGTTTATTTCTATTAAATACAACGTTTCGGTTACACATTCTATGGCCTTCAGGTACAATCCTGAAGAATCAGATTGTAGATAAATGACACCCATTTGTGATTTGTATCTGAATTCTTACTGAAGGAGTAGCTGAAATATTGTATTTAATACAAATAAACTACAATTAAAAAAGTTTATTAATAAACTTTTCCTTGACGATGAACAGAGAATTGTCCAAAATTATTGATAAGCAATAAAAATTTATTCTTCTAGTTTTTCATTTGATATATCATAAATTTATTTTGTCGAGAATTATATTGATTACTTACGTATTTTTAAATTTAAAAAATTTTAATTTTTAATATTGATAGAATTTTATTAAATTTTCATATAATAATTTTTTTCAATTTTTACACTACCCGATGCATTTTTTTTCTAAAAGGCGTATGGCAAACAAAAGTGACACTCAATAGATGGTAAAAGTATAAATTACGCAAATTTTACACATTAAAATTATTATTTTAATTTAGACAAAATAGAAAAAATAGGATTTTGAAAGGGATTTATGTTTATATTAAATGTCACTCTTGTTTGGACTAATTATACGTACAAAAATACTATTCTTTTAGACAGAAAAAAAACTTATAAGGTTACAAATTTCTAATTTACATTTAAAAACGAAAACGTTTTTGTCTTGGACCCATCAAATTTCTTCATAATTAAATCATTTTCATCGTTTGTACTCAACTCGCTTTGAAGCAATCAATCTACCACCTGTTATTTCGCCTGGTTCATTCAATGAATTATCTCTCTCTTTTAACGTTACGGTGCTCCAACTTGACATGATAATCGGCTAAATAGAACTCCCTAAGATATGTAACATTTTCTTTTTATAATTACAAAATTAACTATTTTAAAATTTAAAATTATTATTTTTTTCAATTCAAAAACATCAGCTGCAATTTTTTTCAAAAGAATATTAAAAATAAAATATTAAAATAGGGCTTAAATTATTAATTAATTATAATTAATTAATATTACAAATTACAAACAATATAGTCTTTGGTTTGTTTCATAGGAGCCATAGCAACAGTTCACCCCCCTATTGACTGGACTTTTTTTATACTTTACATCTTTGCCCTCCACTCCACTTTACAGCAGGGCCGTAGCCAGATTGTTTTTTCCTGAAGAGGGGGGGGGGGGGGTTAAAAAAAATAAATTTATATTTTTTTGGATAAAAAT
>JAAAKE020130537.1:0-14421 GCA_010014785.2 Anisolabis maritima | reverse complement strand
TTCATTCTTTTCTGTTTCGGCATCCTTGGTCACGAGCTGTTCTTTCTTTCCTAAATTCGCAAAAACATTGTCCAATTTGTATAAAGTCGTCTCAAATTTTTTTTACACCCAATCAGCGTTAATTTATATCAAAGGTATTTAATTTATTTTATTCCGATCCAACCCCCCCCCCCCGGAAAAATTATTATTTCCCCTCCACATCAGATATATATATATATACACATATATTTATATACAGGCATAGTAATTTTAAAAATCTAGGAGCCTCTTCTATCCTAGTCCATCTATTCTTCCCTTCCAGTCTATTCCTTGACCTAAGTTTTTTCTTTTGACTGTTGCCATTTTTTTTAGTTCACTGATAACTTTTGGTCAGTCTTTCCCTTCATTTGAAGTAAATATAATTAATATAAACTTCCCCAGAATTCGGAGTCCTAAATTTGCCAACATTTCGGGAACTCTCTACCTTTTCCATTTTCAAGAAAATATATATATTATATAATGCCTCGTCGTCTAAATGGAACAAGCAGGAGAATCAATTAATCATTTCGACTTCTTTGAAGCAGAGACAAAGCTCTTGTTTCATATTCAGAGTCCCTGGTCCGCTTCTCCTTTTGAAAAATTTTTTCATTCTCCCTTATAATCAATAGATCGAAATTTTATTTTATTTATATTTTATAAACGTTCTCCTGCTTGAAGGTTCTTAACATATTTTTAGTTTTTGTTGTCAAGTGGACATTTCTCTAAAGTGGACATTTTCACTAGTTGCCTTGTTTTTAATCACGATGAGCAATTAATTCTCCAACTTACCTTAGTTAATGGGTTAATAACGTCTTAATCCTTATTATATATCCTTCAATAATGAATTTACTCTTGTTTATTATTTTAATTATTTACTTTTTTATTTGTTTGTAAACGCATAGAATTAATATCTTTATAGTTTTATTAAATTACGTTATTAAATATTATATTTACTAAAAAAATATATATTATTCTCTCTCTTTCTCTATTTCAATATACTTAATCAATATAAATATTTTATACTAATAGAGATATGAAATATATTTGCATATTATATTTATAGCTTATATTCAAATCATCTCGAATATATTATTAAAAAAATATATAGATTTTTAAAATCTTTGATACTTTTTAATAAATAAAAATAAATATATCTTTAAAATAAAAATTTACATAAAGAGGAAAATCTTGAACTTTTTTTTTAATACAAAAAACCTTTTTCAGGAACATTAAAAAAAAGTGAAGAGGTGAAGCCCTAGTAGCAAACCCCGGTTAACACGGTCCCGAGTTTATTTAACACAGTCCAAACAAATTTAAAAACTCTGAGACAATTGTCTCTTTCTAGAATATTACATTAATTCAAATAACACGATTTCGCTTAGCACAGTGTTTGGCTAGGAATAATTAACCGTGTTAACACTTAGGATAGTACTATTTATATTTTCAAAAAATAATTTGATTATATTTTTTCTTTGAAATCGATAATAAATTCAAAATTTTTTGTATTTTTCGATTTTGGCTTAAGTGTTTTAATATATGAAAACGAGAATTTGTTTGATTTTTTTAACGAGAATTTTCTAATTTTTTTTCAGGTATATCTATATCAGCGTTTCTCACCCAATATTGGGTTGCGAAAGGATAGCTGCAAGCTTGTGTCAAAATGAGATAATGGCGAAGTTGGGTCGCAAGGCAAAAAGGTTGAAAAACGCTGATCTATTCTGATACCAGCGCAGAGACCTATAATAAATAAATTAAATTTTTGGCCTAAACAATTTAATCTCGAAAGGCCAAAATGAAATTTATGGGGGGAGGGAAGAGAAGTAAGTGCGTCTTAAACTGTTTGCATCCCAAGAAAGAGCAAAACTCCGAAAAAAGAAGAGACCCTCCATAGAGTTCTCAATTAGTTTTTTTTTTCGTAGTCTGCGTAGGTCTACTTGTAAACTTTTCTGAGTGGAAAGTATATCTCCACCTGATACGGAACTGTATATTTACGCTCCTCTTAATCTTAATGAAAAGAAATGGTCACAAAATTTATTGTATATTGTGTTACTCCAAAAATATAGCAATATGACCAAGACGTAATGAATATAATAATAAACAGATACCAGATAATAATTGCTAATCATTTCATTAGTTCATCATAGAATTATTAGGAAATTAAAGTAATATTTTACATATAAATTGATATTAAAAAAGTAAGCAAAATAAATTAAATATATTGAAACGTTTTACATAATAATACATCAATATGTTAGTATCTTGTTTTTTTCATAATAAGGAAAAGATCATATTTCCGATTAATGACGTCATATTCGTAAGTACAATAGATCGTATAAAATAACAATTAGTCATTAATCTTTTCTATTGTTTTCTTGTCTTTATAAAAGGTAAAATTCGTTTACAATTAAGTTAGATCATTTAAAATAATTCACCATCCACCATGTATTCTAATATCTATTTTCTATTAATTGGCGTTCTTTTATTTAAATCTATCAGGTAATATTTTAATTAATTTTTAGAAATTTCATAAAGAAAAAATGTGGTACTCATGAGAATCGGGCCTACTTACATCTGGTAGGTAACCTTTCCGTGGTTTAATATGTGAATAGACAAAAGCTTGAGAAGTGATTCTAAATTAATCATTCAAAGGCGGAGGATACATACCAACTCCTCCTTAATCAGGATATATTTCTTTTCATAATTTGGGTTTGAAGAAAAGGGATTCGCTCAGCAGATGAGAAAATATACAGAGAGAGGAACCAAAAGTGTATTTTAATAGAATCTTAATTTTTTATTTTTCTTTTGTAAATCGCTAACGACATGACATGTTTTCCTTCATTATATGACGCTGTATTAAAAAAACTTCCAATCCGTGCGACAAAGAAAAAGCTAATGCAGAAAAAGAGAAATATTTTAAAATAAAAAATTATCTTCCGTTTAAATTCTATCCCTCATGAAGTTAAACAATTTTTTTTTTAGTGCTGTTCCTTGTGAATGTGGAGCATTTTTATACAATCCTGATGGAGATCCTATATTTCTACATAGTGCAACACTCAATTTAGAAAATTGTCAGCCTAAACTTTGCCAGCGAACCTGTGTTCAAGAGGTAATGTATGTTTTAATTATATTTGAGGTTTCAGAGGATTAATGTTAATCTATGTTCTAAGCCTTAGAAGTATTTTTTTATTATAAGTGAGATATAGTTGGGCAGATTAATTGTGTAAGAGCTCGGAGAAAAGAAAAAACCAGCCGTCTTTCTCATGTTCACTGTACATCACTTTATTTGCATGCAAATCTTTTTTTTTTTATTAAAAAATAATGGTTGTGCCACGGGTCCGGCTTGTTTCTTATCTCGGTCGCATCTAAAATATTCAATGCCAACCTCTCATTAGGGGATTAATGGAAGGAAAGAAGATTTGTTATCGAGGAGATGGACCAGACGGAACTATAGTCTTCAGGCCCGAGACTTAAATTAAATATGGAATTCATTTCTGGATTTCTGGTTATAATTCTTAATTAAAATTAAAAAGGAACAACTTTCATATTCAAGTAAAACATTAAAATTTAAGAAAAATTGGACTTAACCATTTTGGTTTCTTAAAAAGATAAATAATTTTATTAATATGTTTATATATTATTTTTTTAGATTCGCAAACATTCTAATAACGAGAACCCTTATTATATGCTTGATGGATTGGGTCGTGTTGGTGATTTGATCTGCTCAAAAGCTGAAGGAATAAAACAACTTAGAGTAAGTATATATATATATATATATATATATATAATAAATGCGATACTACTACTACAATGCCATCTTGTTGACATAGTCAACAATTATTATTTTAAGGCTCAGGAAACCCCTCCCAGAGAGGTTAAAGATATTAACATGGTCAATATTGATATTCTTAAAAGCCAAGTGTGGGTAGGGGTTCGATCTCATGCAGTCCTTTGAAAATTTATTTAAATCAATTGAATACCAATTTTTTCAATAAATAAAATATTTAATGTAAACAAATGCTTAAATATGCCTTCGATTGGAATATTGGATTCCACTAGAGCCCTCAGGCAACTTTACGAAGGGAAAGAGTTGCTGTGACACCCCGTCCTATGGAAGCGACGTAAAGAAGGATTCCCTCTTAAAAATATACTCTTTGCAAAGAGTAGGCTACACGCCAGTGCTAAGAGAGAATCCCTCTTCAATCTAGGACATCTTTCCTAACATATATTAGGTTGGATAAAAGGGACCGGGTGGGATTAAATATAGGTATAGTTAGCTAATTAAAAATAAATATAGAAAGAGAAGTTAGAGATAGGAAAATCAAGTAACTTCACAGGATGCCGATTGATGGCTACGACCAAAGATCGACTGGGTTAGAACGGTGTGTCTCGTTACCCGAAAGAATCTCGGATAAATAAACGAGGACTGGAAAGGGAAACTGGTTAGTGGGCCTATATCGTCCAAATGAAATGAAAAAAGTCTAAGGGATGGGCATTTGGTTTTCACTTTTTTACCTCAACACTTAGCCAAAAGCCAAAAATTTTGGTGCACCACAGACTTCTCCCATATCGTTGACTTTGATTTAATATACAAAAATAACTAATAGGAAAGATAATCTATGAAAAAGAAAAAAATTTGTATTTCTTATATTCCATTTAGAGTAAGAAGAACCGCCTTCAAAGTGGCACCTGCCACCTCCTAATGAAACCCTTGGCATCTATTTACTCATAGATATTTTTTTATTTATATATTTCATTTATTTGTTTTAGATTGGATATTTTGTGAAAGTGTGTTTTGATTCAAAGTGGCAACAAGCTGGTCGAATGAGACGTCGGATTTGCTGTACTCAATCTGGAGAATTTGTTAATTGTAATTAATTATAATGGAATCAATCTAATACTGGTAGAAGAAGTAGAAGTTGTAGAAGCTAGGATGAAGAAAATATACCTATTTATTGTATAACTTATTTTAGACTTTTCTTAACTTTATTACAAACGTTCTTTTACTTATTTCAAATTTCTCTGAAATAAATTCAACATATTTTATTATCTTCTAATTTTAGTACTAACTAATTAACAGAGCCATATCATATCAACATATTTTCAACCGTTAGAATTTTTTGGTTCCTATTTAGTATTTTCTCGTTTCAACTAAAAAATAGCTAAATATAAAGTTTTATACATATTTAGCCACATTTTGGTTATTTCAACCAAAAATGACGTATTTTATCTTTAATGCCTAGCTTTAATTTATATTATCTTATTTAAAATTTTACAACAACCCATTTATTTTAACTTTTTAATTCAATTGATGTAAAAATACTTGGTTGCAATAAGCTTAAAAGAAAATAAATTATAAAATGATATTGTTTTTCCAGTTAATGTTAGTGAGAGAATAGTAAAGGTAAAGGAAGTAGAGAGATAAAGGGCCTCTCACTCTCAAATAAAAGTACCGGGAATTGGTCACTAACAGCTAAAAATCGGCGATGGGTTTTGATGTGCTCTATTACAAAGGGTACCAACCGGAAAATGATTTTTGCTAGGACTTGAGGGTTTTTATATCTTCAATTAAAGAATTTTTCATCAAAAAAAAAATTTTTAGTTTTTAAATTTACTTCTTTTTATATGTTCAAACCTGAAATAGAGCCCATAGATGTGGTAAATTTGAAATTTGCTTCTCTTACATCTTCAAAGAAGAAAGATATATTTTATATCGAAGAGTCGAACGAAGTTCAAGTCCGGTTTGTTTATTTCCAATTTTGCCAAAAGTCTCGTCCTGAAATAGAAAAATGGGAGATAATTTCATCTCCAGTAACAGGTTTAATGACACAAAGGGCCCATTCGAATAATTCGAGTGGCCAAAGTGACTGGATCTCCCAAATCTAAGAGAAATCGCCCATATATCAATAAATCCATTCATCGACAGGTAAAGGTTAAATTTTCAAATTAAAAAATTTGCGTTTGGGAAGTCGCCCTTCAGGGGACACTTGTAAAACAAGTTTTTATCATGGGATTGTTTTACCTCTGTATATTTTCATTTTTAAAATTTAAAATTTAAAGTGTTTTATCTGTATAAAGTAAATTAATATTCACGCATAACATAACAACTCCTGGTCACCTGATCCAGGATTTTCTTTGGTATAAACACTCTTCCCGCATGGCTGCCACTTCCTGAACTGATTCGAGTTGCATACACATACATGTTAGTCTAAATTTATGTGAAAAATTTCAGAAATTTAGTCTATATTTAGGATATAGAGACTATTTTTTAAAATATTTCATATTCGATCTTCATCATTCGAAATGCACTACTTTCATTACGTTCAGTAAGTAGTAATGTAACTTACCCTAAGTAGTAATGTTGGCATATTGCCTATCGCTGGATTCTGACTCAATGGCCAATTCCCGGTGCTTATTTTGGAAGTGAGGCCCTTCACTTCTCTACTCCCTTCCCTTCCAACTCCATCCCCCTCTTCACATTTATGGTTTGGAAAATTTTTTTATATCTTTCACCTTTTAGAATATTCTGACATTAAGTTTAGAAATATGAAAGGTAAAATATTTTAAGAAATATTTCAAAACGATGATATAATAATTTTATGTAATTTAATAGTTGATAGTTTTAATTTTTTAGCTTTTTTTAAAGAAAATTAATAGTAACTATATTATCGAAGATGTTTTTAGTAATTTATTATAGACGAAATTCCTTTCGTTTCTATAATATAATTTGAAACGGTCAACTATGCGAATACATTCTATGTCGTGATTCCTGAATCGCTTGTAAACGACTCAAAGATTAGGCGGGTATTGTAATTGGTACAGCACTTGCTGCGTTCTGTTGAGAGTCATTTCTTAAGATGTCAGTTTGACGAGATCACTCAGATTTGTGTCTCCCGTGTAGGAAATTCTCGTAACATTCTTGTGCAAGTTGTATAAATATGGTCAGGATCGCTAGTTGAGCGGAGTTCTTTAGGGAGGAGCAAAAACAATTTAACAAATACAGTGGACCCTCCGATTATGATCCCCTCTGGGTTAGGAACAACTTTTAAGCCATATTCCTTGGTGCAGAGGTAGAGGTCTCGCCTCACGTACCAAAACAAAGGACAGTGGTTCGCCTCCCGTCCCGAACTATAACATTTTATTTAAATTATATTGGCTACCAATTAATTTAAATAAATAAGGTCGGAGTCTGAAGGGCCACAGATGCCGAAAGACATAAAAAAATAAACCAACTTTTGAGAACAAAATTTTCTCTTGGGTTACAACCACTCGGACATACAAACCTAAGCTACCGATACCTTTCCTACATACCTGCCTGCCTACAACCCTGCCTCTTTCCCTACTATATATGCCCTATAGCCAATATAATTTAAATAAATTTTTGTAGTTCGGGACAGGAGGCGAACCACTGTCTTTTGTTTTGGTACGTGAGGCGAGACCTCTACCTCTGCACCAAGGAAAATGGCTTAAAAGTTGTTCCAAACCAGAGGGGATCATAATCGAAGGGTCCACTGTATTTGTTAAATTGTTTTTGCTCCTCCCTAAAGAACTCCGCTCACTTGCACACTATATATATATAGTTTTCAAGATCTATCATTTGAATTAGTTATTAATATTCAATATATGCATTAATCGGACTGACTTGGCTAGTCATAGAATATTTAACGTTTCTATGTAAGTGTATTTTTTGCTGATGGATCATCAAGTGACCATTTGCAGCCCGGGAGTTGGGTGACGTGGTGTAAAGGAAGCAATACAAGGGAGTCATCGTCCCAACATCCCCATTAAACTCGCGACTAGAAGAACTAATCAATTCCAGTCTTCCTTTATCCCTATGACTGGAATAACCTTCCTGCTACTATCTTCCCTAAAGTATAGTCTCCAATTTTTCAAATCCAAATCCATTTTTTTATTTAAAAAACTAAATTTATATTTTACTAATCTGGATAAATTATATTTAATAAAATTCATATAATGTATACATATATAATATATATATATAGAATAATAATTAAAATAAAATTTTTTTTAAATTATTAAAAATAGAAAAATGATTATATGATTCAGAGGTCTAATAGTGCATTCCAATTGGAAAGATTGCTAGAAACAGGATTAATAAAAAAACAAAGATATTTTGTCATTGACTCCGTCAATATTTATTTAAATCATTTGATAGCCAATATAATTTAAATAAATTTTGTCACTTGGGACCTAACGTCAGGGGCACAAAAATATTTAAGTGAACTATTATAACATAATTAATAATACTATAGTACATACAATTGTAAAATAATTATTTATTTATTTAATAACAATTATTTGAAAGGTTTTTTAAAGTCTTTTTCGGTATTTGAGACCACTTAGAATCCGTCTATAATTATTTAATCAATAAGTAGTCAGTTGCTGTTGAATGCCTATAAAGGAAGGATTAAGAAGGCACAACTCAGCAACTTGCTATAATCTGTCTTCCTACTCCTTTATAATTATTTAAATCATTTAAATAAATTTTTATCGCTTTGGACGGGAAGCGAACTTCTCACCTATGGTACGAGAGGCGAGACACCAAGGGACATGGCATTTTAAAGGTTTTTAAGGAGTTGGGATCGTTGATAAGTCTACGACCACCCCTGAAATATAAAATAATCTGAAAAAAAAAATCTAAGTTGAGATTTCCACAAATATGCTTTTGAGGTCTGAGTGTGAGTTTGGTATATATCGTTGTCGATTTCAAAATTGTTTGAAGCCCACTATTTTTCCGTTTTTTGATTTAGAAGCTTATTAAAAATTACCAAACCCCCCCTCCCCCCAAAGCCGAAAAAATAAATTGAACACAAAATTATCTGGTCTGGTCTTATAATAAAGTATGAATCAAGAGGAATGTATCGGTCTTTATTCAAATTCAAATTCAAGTACAACCGTTTTTCCGGCCCTTGGAAGGTACACTCTTCAAAGTCAGGATTACATCAATAATAAATTTATGAGTTACTCCAAGAATAGAATTTAAATTGGTTCGCTTATAATATAAATAAATAAACGGAGGAAATAAATAAAAAATAAAAAAAAAATATATAAACAAAATCGAATTCTAAATATCTCATCTCATATGCAGAAAAAGGCTTAGAAAAAAAAAAACTAAAAACATAAACTTCCTAAAGAATATAAAAAAATTTTAAATGGGTTCTCCACCTAAACTCAGTTCCACTCCTAACAAAAATCTTGTCTTTGGGACAGGTTCAGACTTGTTGCCTGAATTTTAAGAGAATTTTTAAAAAATTCTAATTCATAAAATTATTATTATTTATATAATATTATTATTATTTAAATGAAATTTTATTTTTTTTATAAATATAAATTCAATGGTGGATTGCTGTGTCTTTGAAATTAAATGCCTTGTCTCTTTATCTCATATTTGACATTTCTGACATTTCCAACCCGCCTATTTGCTTGAAATCAACAGCATTTACTTTATATTTAATTTCTTCAATTTCTATTTTATAAGGTCAGTCATTCATTTAAATATTTTTTATTTGTTCATAATTCAATTTTTTAAATAAATTCATTAATTAAATTAATTAAAATATTCTTAACTCATAATTCAAGCAATTTCTTTCTGTCAATTTTTTTCCATTCAAATATTTACTCTTCAAATTCATTTTAAATTTATTTTAAATATTGAAATTATTAGTATTCATTATTTATTCCCTTCACTATTTTCTTCAATTCTTCTAAAACTTTTCACTTTCAATCATATTTATTTCTTTAATTCACATTAGTTAAAATAATTATTCTCTATAATTTAAATATATTTCTAATTTTAAATATTATATGAATTAATAAGTTCTAATTCATACCAAACCCAAATATAATATTTGGAATTTTCAAAAATCACATTTAGACAGAATCTGTTAATTATACTTTACTTACCTTCTTTATTTGTAATGAATTTTCTTCACCTTGGATTTTCTTTTAACAATGAGGCTTGATGCAAGAGTACTTAAAAGAAATTGCAGAAAGGTTAAGAATAATTAAATCACAATTTATTTTTTTAAAACATCATATATTGGTTTAATTGGATAATTATTGTTTTTATTTTTAATTTTAGATATGATTTGGGCTGAACGTCGCCTGAGTGAAGCTCTCTGTGGGAGAACATCAAATCCATGCAATTATCTTATTAAGATATGTAAAATCTTTTTGTTTTTATTATTTTATATCTTTTATTAATTAAATTATTATTTTAATTATTTTAATTTTAGATGTAAATTCCAGAAGACATTCTAAATGATCTGATTGAAACTCTTGGAGAGGACAACGACATTATCATATATATCAAGCAATATCTATTAATTTTCATTCTTTTATATTTATAAAGTATATATATGATTGATGTATGAATAATGAAAAGATAAAATAAAAATGAAATTAAAGGATCCCTTTTTAAGATGAAGCAAAAGTAAATCATATATTGGTTTAATTGGATAATTATTGTTTTTATTTTTAATTTTAGATATGATTTGGGCTGAACATCGCCTGAGTGAAGCTCTCTGTGGGAGAACATCAAATCCATGCAATTATCTTATTAAGATATGTAAAATCTTTTTGTTTTTATTATTTTATATCTTTTATTAATTAAATTATTATTTTAATTATTTTAATTTTAGATGTAAATTCCAGAAGACATTCTAAATGATCTGATTGAAACTCTTGGAGAGGACAACGACATTATCATATATATCAAGCAATATCTATTAATTTTCATTCTTTTATATTTATAAAGTATATATATGATTGATGTATGAATAATGAAAAGATAAAATAAAAATGAAATTAAAGGATCCCTTTTTAAAATGAAGCAAAAGAAGAGTCATCAGCTGCCAACAGAAATCGTCGAGAGCATCGCATTGCAGCATTATAATATAATATCAAGGTGAGTGTCTACAGTATTATTCTTTTTTATTTTCTATGCTTTCTTTAAATTATTTTTGTTTTTGTTTAAGAAGATGGCAAAATGCAAATAAACCCCTTGAATAAATTAATCGCTATTTTTCAGAAATTTCATTTTCAGGTTCAATTAATTAAATAAAATATTTACATATTTAATTAAATTTTATTTATATACTTAATTAGAGAATAGTTAATAAAGAGTTTTTATAATTGAGTGATATATTTATACCCAAAATTGGTCAAAAATATAACAGATATATATATGTTATATTTTATATATATATACATATTTATATTATGGAGAAGTCTTATTATTATTGTCTTTCATTTTTAAAAATTAATTATTAAATGGCAAGAAATAAAATAAAATATATTTTGCTTCTATCTGGAACAAAACATTTTCTTCTTTTTTAATTTATTGACAGCTGTTAGCCCAAGCCATCCAGCTCATTTCTTGTTATTTAGTAATGATTTCTTACAATTTAAAAATTTTAATAAGGAAATTTCAGCATAAACAATACCATTTTATATTATTACATCTTTAGGACCATTTTAGGGCATAGATATTATTATTAATTTGCATAAAATTAGCTATTTTATCTGAATGACAAAAATTTATTTAAATTATATTGGCTACCATTTAATTTAAATGAATAAGGACAGAGACAGGCATCAAAAACCGAAAAAGGCTTACAAGGAAAAAAAACTATTTTATAACGCATTTCTTCAAAATTCACAAAATATTTATATTTTTAGTTGACTTAAGATGGAATATGTCTATGAATAGTGATTAAGCATTCAAAGGCAACATATTTGCTATTCTTTTGCTTTCTTCTATTTCTTTTTTACACTCTCCAATTCATTTATTTTACTAAAAGCTTTCTTGAATTTCACTAATTAAATAAAATAAGTTTCCTGTTTAAAGGAAGATGCACATTGATTGTGATCTATTTCAAGAAAGCATAGAGATACAACAAACATCAAAAGTAATTAGTTAAATTGAATATTTCTGTTTATAAATAAGGATATTAACTTATTACTATTCTTTTATCAAAATACAAAATGCACATATTCAGCTCATTGTTATAAAATTCTTAAATATTTAGAAATTTATTATTAAAATTCTTTACCGTCAACAAGATTTAAGATCAAAAAATGCTCTAAGTGATTAATTTCAAATTTTCATTTCGCTTTTGCTGGAAATTTCAATTTTTAACTTGTAAAGAATTTCTTTCAAATGACCATTATATATATACATATATATATTTTATTTTTAAATCAGAAATGTCAAGCTGGCGGCGCCCAAAAGCAATTTTTTGTTTTATATATATTCTTTTCTCCCACACAGGCCATGAGTGAGTTTCGGCCAGCCAAAAAACCATACAAAAATCTTAAAGAAAATAAATAAATACTAAGATAAAATAATATAAATAAATAAAATACCATAAGTATATAAAATAAATAATAAAATAACATAATATATTTAAGTAATTGAATACAATAAAATAATTAAAAATTATTATAATTTCATTATATTTCTCATAAGGAAATAGAATAATGCCTTACAAGTCTTTTGATATTCATCTGCTATTAGAGGAGTAATATTCCATGGCTATCTCTAATCTAATTTTGTTTTTACTAATTTCTGATTGACAAAGGATTATTTCTTTATTTGTAGATCTTAGGAACTTTATTAAAAATTTTCATCAGACTTCCTGAGGTCCGAATCCACATCCCTTGACTTTTAAACTTATCAATATTGACAATGTCTATATAGATTAATAAAATTAGTGCAATAATTAGATTCAAAAGAAGTAAATGATTATATCTATATGTCATCCATAAAGAAAGAAATTTATTTTTTAAGTATACGCTTGATATTATAGGATCGAAAAACCTTACAGAGGCCTCGCCTGGAGGGTCCCCCCGTACTATATGCATTATATACCGCAAATATTAGCTCCAGTATTTTATCTAGGGGAGTTTACATTCAACAATTTGCTGATATATTTATTTATTCTCACTCGCCTAGTAATATTGAGAATGTAAATAAATTGAATGTATTTCTTAGTTGTTAGTTTGGTTGGAAAAATAAATTGTATGTATTTCTTAGTTGTTAGTTTGGTTGGAAAAAAATGATTTGGATCTTTCCATGAAAAAATCTAATATTATAATTTTTCAAAAACTCAGAAACCACATAAACTTAGCCGGTAAATCATAGAGGGTAAAGACAGATACAGTTGCTTGGTATATATTTAGATAGCAAATTAAGTTGGATTCCACATAATTAATTATTTGGTAGCCAAGTGCGAAAAAGGTTTGAATATAATGAGAAGTTCTCATTATCCTTACTAAAGTCTGGTGAGGAGCTGATCCCAAGATTCTCAATGTAGACGCCATAAAATGCTATTATACAAGTAAACAGTTTTTGAACAAGTTAAACTCTATACAATATAAAAGCTTGAGAATTATGAGAGCATATTAATTATATTAATTTAAAATATATTATTAAATATATTAAAGTTCTCCGACAAATGCGTTACAAGTGGAGTGTCAGGAAATGTATGTGATTTTGAGATCCCTCAAACTTGGATGTAGATTCATATTGAAGAGAATTGCCAATAATAACATTATAAGGCATTATTCTATTTCCTTATGAGAAATAAAATGAAATTATAATAATTTTTAATTATTTTATTGTTTTCAATTATTTAAATATATAATAAGTTATTTTATTATTTACTTTATATACTTATGATATTTTATTTATTTATATAATTTTATCTTAGTATTTATTTATTTTCTTTAAATTCTCTAAATGCAAAAAATTTTTGTTTTTAATTTTAAGTCTAATCCAAATCTAATTTAATTCTAAAAAAATTAATATCCTTAATTTATTCAAATCATTATTTTCAAAAAACATTTATTTGTAATTTCAATATAAATTATTTATTCATCTAATTTAAAGCCAAATTTTTTGCTATAAGACAAGAACTTTCTAAATTAGATTCATTTATTAAATTATTAATAATTATCATTTGGATGGCAATTAATAATGACTTTGAAATAGTTATTATTTAATTTTATAGCACTTAATTTATTTAATATACTTAGGCTAATCTATAGATTAGAAAAATCAAGTCAAGTCAAGTAGGGGGAGTCGAAACCGCCACCGTCGCCGCACTTAGGCTTCGGCTAATCCCGGCTCCCATCGTCTGCATTCGTGCATATTGAGTGGGGAGGCTAAGCTATATAAGTAAGTGTTTATCCAGAAAAGTAGCCCCCTCCTACACCCTATTCCAATCCCTTTCGCCTATAGTATAAAGAGCAGGTGTGAGAGAGCCGAGGTAACTGCCGTCGCCGCACTTGAGCTTCGGCCTACCTCGGCTCACTCCGCCTGCACCTGGCGTGGGGGAAGCCTATAAAAGTAACTTTCTCGCCAGGGGAGGTTGGTTGGGGGTG